>PVIU01023158.1:0-27973 GCA_004026605.1 Ondatra zibethicus | reverse complement strand
CCCTCCCTCCCTCCCTCCCTCTCTCTCTCCCTTCCTCCCGCCTCATTCCTGTCTCTATAAAACTTTCTTTCTCCTACAGAAGCCCCCCTGCCTTTCTTGACATTGCTGTGTCACTTGTAAAAACGTTTTCTGCCTTTGCTTTAACCTGGAATTGGCTCTCACTGTCCTCTGACATTTTTGAGGAGATACAAACCATGATTGTTACCTTCCCACTGCCGTCTCAAACTTTCCAGGGTACCAAAAGGCCTAGAAGTTGCCCAGAAACACTAGAGTCCAGTATGCACCTGGATAGAGAACTGTGAGATGTGGCTTGGCTCACAATTGAGATTCCTAATTGCAGTTTTCCCTTTTCACTGGTTCATGTCTGCTTCTATTACCTGCTCTGCAAGGAAACAGCAGCCCAACTGAGGTTCAGCACCCACTCTGGCCTTAAGCAGGCTAGCTTGCCAAAACCATGCTTTTAGATTGAGTGGTCAAGGAATTTTCACACATCCATTCATTTATCTCTACAAGCTTGCAAATTGAGAGTGCATATTGTGCTTTATTCCATTTTGTATGTTAAGTAGATGCTTAGACACATGCAACTTGGTCAGGCCAAAGTCAAGCCTGAGCAAAGGACTAGCATCCCTCAGGACACACTGTGGTGATGTTGTGTGAGGCTGGCAGAATTATTAGGTGACTAGGATCCCTGAACATGGTTCTCATGGGAGATTTTGGGGACACAAGGAGTGTGCCTGTTACAAAGGTGAAGCAGAGAGATGGTAGAATTGGAGCCTGTCACATGGAGACAAGAGCTCTAGGGTCAAAGGAAGCTCAGAGATGAAAGGAGGATGTGCTAAAGAGTTCTGCGATCAACAAGGAAGAAAAGGGCTGAGGCGTGTGTGATGCTTTATAGCATTGGGGACCAAAAGATGAGAAGAAAGTAACAGGGGTGAGCAGAGAGGAAAGTGACAGAGCAAGGCTCTAGGTAGATGGGGGCAAGTATCTCAGATGAGGTGCTGAGGGCCAGCATTCTGGAAGAGTGCTTGGAGGTCTCTGCCTCATCACTGTCTGTTTTGATCATTGTCATGTTTCTCTTCAGGGTCCAACAATCACAGGACTCCTCAGAGGATAAATGGAAGAGATGCTGATGAGAGGCCCAGACTGCCAGCAGTTGTTATAGAAGGTGATTATGTTCTTAGATATGAACTCACTGATGCTGTTTTCCTGTCTTCACCCTTCTTGCCTCACTGTTCCCAACACACGCATGCGCACACACACACATGCACACGCAAGCACGCGCGCACGTGCGCGCACACACACACATACACACACACACTTTTGTTCATCTATGGTTGCTGTCCCCAGTGGGAGACAAGAAGGGAAGGAGGGTGAGTCTCCGAATAGAAGAGCTTTTGGGTAATTAAAGAGTACAAAGTCATAAAAGTGAAGATTAGAGGCAGGGATAGGAGATTCCTAAGCAGACTTGAGTTTGTGTAAATCAGTCTGGCTTACTATAGAGCCTTGTGTCACTTAATGATGGGGTGAATTTCTGAGAAGTGTGCCATGAGGTGAGCTCTTTATTGCACTGACACTGTAGAGTTCTCTGCCCCTAAGGATCCTAGTTATCGGCTCACTGACCATATCAGCCTATGTGATGTCTGTCTTAACGTGGTCCATCCTAGGTTAAAATGTTATCATATGCCACACGAATGTGTTCTCAGGATGGAGTCTGATAAGAAAGTGAAAAGTTTAAACATATCTGCTAGAGATCACATAGGAAAAATGAAATGTGGCATTAGGGAAAATGTGCGGAAGGGGGTATAAAAATAGATGACGAGAGAAAAGACAGAAATGGAAAGACAGGGCAGCAATCAGCAAGAGAATGTCGAATCAATGAGCTCCATAAATAGATGCATGGTATAGAGACAGCAGTGTGGGAAGATGGTGCTGGAGACGGGTAAAGGAGATGGGGCCAGGCGGGCTGCTCATAGACGTTGGCAAATCTTGAGGTGCAAGCATGCCCACTCTTAGGCAGCAACTCAGAGTCCAGCCTATTCACATCAGGTATGAATTCAGCTAATTACCAACTGTCTTTCCTGTTTTTTCTCTCTTTAATGACCCAGAAGCCTTCTTTACAAATGAGTGGAGGAGGCAAATCAGAAGTACATAAGGTGATACGGATCTTCTTCATTTTAAATTAATTAATTTTATGTGCCCTGATGTTTTGCCTGTATGTTGTCTGTGTGAGGGTGTCACCTCCTCTGGAACTGGAGTTGTGAGTCACCATGTGGGTGCTGGGAATTGAACTCAGGACCTCTGGAAGAACAGTCACTGATCTTAACCACTGTGTCATCTCTCCAGCCCCAGTGATGCAGATTTCAATGACCTATTTTCTAAGTAGCTTTATTTCTCTGTTGTGACAGAGAAGAACCTTCATTCCTTTTACCTCCTTTCCTGTTCACCAATCTGTCATCCATGTACCAACACAACCATCTACTGCTGGTCTATAAATTATCCATCCATCAATCCACACATCCACTGACTCACCCACGTACCAATATAACCACCCATCCACCTGCCAGTCTGTTTACCTATCTATCCGTCTGTCCATCCATTTCATTCTTCCCTCCAACCATCCATCCATCTTTCCAACCACCTGTTCTTTTCTTTTCTCCCACCCCTCTCCACAGATGGCCAGATTATGTTCAGCTTTTGAATTGTTTTCAGGAGACACAAACAACATAGACGTCTAAATTCAGGCCGGTTAAGATTTTCTTGAGTACAGATTGTACATCAAGAGAGGGAAGTTGAAAACTACAGATGGAGCCATCAAATCTGGGGCTCTGATGATTGCTAGTTTTACTTAAATAGACATGGAATCCTAATATCACCATTTTGGGCACAGTACTGAGGAGGATTGATCCCCTTTAGCTACTTTTCCCTTGGTTGGGCATGGGGAGTACAACTGAAATTGATGAAACTCTTGGAGAAGACCTTTGAAGATGACTCGGCAAGGGGATCTCCTTCTTTGTCCAAGGTGAACAATACTTCCTATGACATGAAAGGATGCTAAAACAGAATCTGTAGAAAGTGCAGAAAAGAAAGGTTTAGATTCAAATTTACGTTGGAAAAACCAGAAACAGCAAGTTAACTAAAGAGAACAGACTGAACTAGAGAAATGAGAACAGTGTGTGTATGTGGCGGGGGAGGGAGGGAGAAGCTAATCTCAATTATAAAACAAGGCTCAGAGTTTAAAATGTGGAGAAAGTTATGTAAAGGGGAGATGCTAATAGTATAGGAGGGTCATCAGCCCTACACACAGAGAAAAGATAAAGAAGAATGAATTAAAACCCAGTAGAAGGCCAGTTAAATGGCATGTGCTGCCAAGCTTGATGACCTGAGTTCGATTCCTGGAACTCACACGAAGGAAAAAGAGAGCTGATTCCTGTAAGCTGTCTTGTGGCCTCCATGTATGTGTCATGGTATGTGAGACACTCTCCCATCCCCAGATAAATATAATAGCAACAACAGCAACGTAATAATAGCAATAAAATTTTAATTCAGTGGAGAGCAAAAATTATCTTCAGGGAAGAGAGAAAACAGATTAAGACACTGAAGGGACTGAGATACTAGCCAAACCCAACTCTTGGCTTAAGGTGAGCGCATTAACTGTGAGTTTTCAGATTATTGTCACCAGCTTTTCAAGCGGCCTTGGAGACTGTGCAAGTCTCTCCCAGACATTCTTATCTGCTCCCATCTGTAACCCCAAACACGAACCCCTAGACTTGCCTGTCAGTTTCCCATCTGCAGGCTTGGATGTGTTCACGCAGCTTTCTCAGCATGTAGCCCTCTCAGCATACAGCTCTCTCAGAGGTTCCTCTATCCAGATGTTCTTCAAGAAGATGCTTGCACAGTTGACAGTGGTATCTGTTTGGGCAGTGGATCTGCCTCCTCTGCTGGTGTCTCTGTCTCAGCATGGGACACTGTTTCTCCCTTCCCAAGCAGGGTTGTTAGTGACTGCCCCTCACCACTGTAACCCAGTCTTCCACGTATCACCCCTGTCCATCTTCTCCCTTTTCCAACAGAAAAACCAAATCATCTCTCTTATTTTAATATGTATGAGAGTTTTGCCTGCATTTATCTGTCTGTCTATCTATCTGTCTGTCTGTCTGTCTGTCTGTACCACATATTTGATTGGTGTTTAAGGAGGACAGAAGAAGGTGTCAAACCTCTTGCCTCTGAAATTGCAGACAGTTGTGAGCTTGCAAGTGGCACTGGGAATTGAACCTGAGTCTCCTGGAAGAGCAGCAAGCACCCTTAACTACTGAGCCATCTTCCCAGGACCCCCCCCCCAACATCAGATCTCTTGTTTTTACCTTACAATTTCAGAAACAGCCCTTTGTCTCAGATGCCTTTCCTCATTCAGTCTTGTTCCATCAAATGCATTGTCTCCAACTCTACAAGACACTCAGACATGCAGGTGGCACCCCCTCCTCTCCCCTTTTAGTTCAACAACTTCCTACTGTCAAAAGGATTCTGTTCATTTTCCTCCCTAAAGTCCCCACCTTCCTGTCTGCCTCTCTTGTTCTTCAAGAGAATAGATTATATAAAACATTCTTAGTTACTTTGACTCCCTGGTTCTTCTTGGACGCTTTGCCTTTTGTGCGGAACAGGGAGAAAAGCTTGTGACTCCTGTTTGGAAGAACCCGATTCTTAGGAGTAGAATATGTGGATGCTTTGTTCATGTTGAAGTAGTGGCTGCTGGGGAAAGACAGTGCCTCACTCTGCTCACTCTTTGTATTGCACGGTCAATGTTGCCATTTTGATCCCTTGTCCTCCTTATTTTCTTATATTCCATGAGCTTCCTGGTTCCCACCTGACCAAACTGAGGTCCCCCTGCATGTTTTGTTGTATTCTTGTTTCTTTTCAGCATCCTGTAGTCCTGGAAGTTCCCCAATGAATGATGAACAGGCAGAGGAGGTACTTAGCCTCCCACAATGCAACGGAGGTGAGTGAGCCTTTATTTGCCAGTCATCTAGTGAAACTGCAAGAGAGAAGGTGTTTCCCCCCTTCCCCCATTCCCCCCCCCACTTATTCTGTTCTTTATATTCTCAGAGAGAAGAAACCATAGAGGCAGCAACGGGGGTCAGAAATAAAGGGGAATGAGGTGTGCAGGAAAGGAACAGATTGGTGGCCAATGTTCTGCCTCTGGTGACAGAGGAGTCATGTCTGTCTCCCCTTCAGAGTCCCAAAACAGAGACCTTCATTCTAGGAGACACTAAGCCAGCTTGACTTTCCTGGTTGTCTTAGGTGGCTCTCCTGCTGTGTTTTTTCTTGGCCATTTGAATCCACTGAGTCTTCCATTCCTTTCTACAGAGGGAAGTAATTCTAGTGAACAAATGTTTGATGGACAAGAGCCCCAGGATGACAGACCCTCATCACCACCGAGACCTGAAACAGGTGAGCAAGGGGAGTGTGGTGTGGTCTGCAGGGTTCTGGCCACTGAATTCTGAGCTGGTGTTTCCTGCTGTGTTTGCTCTGCACACATCGTGATGAAGAGATGTTCATGCCCTGACTATTGTTCTTCATATTTGCCCATGGCATTCTGGGGAAATTCAGGGAGGAAAAAAAGTCTTGAGAAACATCATGAAGGAATATTATTTGTGGTTAGGCACTCACATATCACTTTAGTAGGAACCTGCGGGTCCAGACAACACTTATTGCCTTTGTCTCTACACAGCCACTAAGGCCATACTATATTGAATCCATAGGACAGTTTCTTGCTCTCATTTCTTATTCTCCATGGAAACTAAGAAGCTTATAACTTTTAACTTCTATGGAGGTTGATTATTTTTGTTGTGTTTTCATAAACTTTTTAAAGTGCTCAATGAGGGTGGGAGAGTTCAACTGTTAAAGGCTAGGCTCACAAACACACACACACACACACACACACACACACACACACACACACACACACACACACACACGAGGAGGGTCCACTTGTTCGTCCCAGCCACCAGAACCAAAATAATCACACAGAAACTGTATTAATTAAATCACCACTTGACCCATTAGTTCTAGCTTCTTATTGGTTAATCTCTTATATATTAATTTAACCCATTTCTATTAATCTGTATATCACCACGAGGTGGTGGCCTACCAGCAAAGTTTCAGCATGTTTATCTCTGGCGGTCGTTCCATAGTACTTCCCTCTCACTCTGCCTTCCTCCTCCAATGCTATAGGCCAAGCCAGTTTCTTTATTCATTAACCAATAAAATAAACACATAGACAGAAGTACTTCCCATACCATTTCCCCTTTTCTGTTTAAACAAAAAGGAAGGCTTTAACTTTAACATAGTAAAATTGTATATAACAAAACAGTTATCAAGCAAGAATTACAGTTACAATATTTATATCTACTTTATCTCTTATCATAACTAAGGAAAACTATATCTATTCTTCAGCTCCATCAAAGACTCTGGAAGGATATAGTATTACCTAAGTAACAGGAAGCTCATTGCAAGCAACTTCCAAAATTTTAGAATTGACAGAGACATCTTGCTACCTGGACAGTCATCCAAAGTTCTTCTGTACCATTGGAGCATCCATCTTTAGCCTACAGGCCCATAGTATCTGGCAGACTTTTCCATGAAGCAGGAAATTTCAAAAACAGTTCTGCCTATATTGGCAGTTTGTCAGTCACTGTCTTCTGTGTCCTGCAGAATGTCTGGGAGACTCTTTCATGAAGCAGAAACCCCGAAGGATCATCTTACCTTTAGGCAAGTTCAGCAGTCATTTGTCTGTGGGTACTGCATGTCCACTTCATTAAGCAGTCCAGGCAAGAGCAGTTTCTTGCCCAAGTGGCTAACCAACTCCATAAGGAGCCTCTTTGATGCCCATCTTCCTCTTGAAGTAGCTGGTACTCCCAGGAGAAGATGTGTCTCATTGTCATGAAAAGTTCTAAGTTGTTAAAACATTTTAAATGCCATATTCTGAAGGTCTCTGAAAGATCTGAAGAATACCAATCTAACTAAAATATATCTCTATTTTTATAATAAAAAATCTGACTAACATGACTACAAGCTTGACTATTATAGATGAGTATCTATTAAGTTATATTTCTTAATTAGGCATAACATTCTTAAATGAACTACACAAACACAATACCTTAATCAAGGGCAGAAATATACAGTGTAGCAAAATTTATCTTAAATTTGTATCAATAAACCAAGATCCATACCAAAGCAAATTATTCATCTCTATAGCATATCCCTCTTTAAATGTAAACAAACAATTATGACCAATATTTGGGAATATGAGCATAGTTCTGTCCATACTGCTTCTTGCTGTTTGGGGGCACTGTTAATCAGGTCTTTCATGGTGGATTCTGTGTGCTAGGTTCATCTCAGTCAGCAGTTGAGCACAGTAATTTTTTTTGAGGGGTGTTTAAGGCAACCATCTGGGGGTCTTGTTTCATCAAACCACACCAGTCTGGAAGCAATCCAAAGGTTCTCATCCTCTGTGGAAACAAGAGAAGAACCTCTTTTCCAAAGCACCATATCCTTAGACCCAAATTTGGAAGTCATACAATAATATACATAATCCAGACTGTCTGTGAATTTTCCATTTTTACGTGATTTATTTTTCTTTAACTGCTTTTAATCCCATGCCTACCTGTACTCTGTATCTTCAAAGACTTTACCATTTTTTTAAAGCATTAACTTTATTTTGTGACCCTCTATATTCTCTCTCTCTATATTCCTCGAATAGGAAGTATTGTATCATCTGACTGATGTAATTTAATGAAACCCAAAGCTATGCGATCAATATTTTTCACATTATTTGGGCACTTTCCCTACATTCTTTGACACATGTGCCATCCTGCCTTCCCTTTATTCTTAAAACCCTTAGCACTTTGTCAAGGGGGAATTGTTACAGATGTAATTCTCTAGAAGCACAGGAGTCAATATGTGTTTTCCACGTATTGTATGTTTCAGAACTTGACAATGACAAGATCAGAGGTCAAGTTTCCAGATGGTCTCTCCTGGGCTCTAGGTGGTTAGATTTCCATGATCTAAACCCAGAGTTTATGTCTTTGCCTACTCAGGGGAGCCTGCAAGAGTCCAGTACAAAGAGGTTTTATTTAGCAAATAGGGATGCTTAAAGAGAGCAGAAGAAAAAAACATCGTGGAGAATTAGAAAGCATGTAAATGTAGTTTTGCATGAGATAGCGGAGTCCAAGAAGGATAGCTCTAGAAACTACTAACACAAAGGCAATGTAAAATGTGGTGCATACTGCAGAGGTAAAGTGGACATTAAACGCTAGGGAGAGAAAATCCAAAGAGCTAGTGAGAGGCGCAAAGGCCTTCCCAAGCGGCGTTGAAAATGGAGCTGCTAGGAGAAATAGCTACCACCTAGTGTTAAGCAAGGAACAACTATGCTTGTGAGTCCTGTTCTCTCTGGGCCGGCTGGGGCTGGCCTGGAGTGCGCTTATGGCAGCCTCAGCCACCACGTCCTGCCACCTCCCAGGGCCATGTCTGGGGCGGGACCTGCACTGCTGCTGCAACTAGGCCAAGTCCTGTTCTCTCTGAATGAACACTTGTAGAGTATATGTGTAAGCATTGGGCTTATCAATTGATGAACCTTCATAAGTGACTGTAGGGGACTAGTTGGTTTCTAGTGGGTGAGTAGAGTGTGGCTGGTATAGATTGGTGGTTGTCAGAAGCATGACAATATGGCTGGTCGTTTGGCTATACAAATCCGCTTGCTGCACTTTATGGTCAATGAATAAGGCATCTCCCGAGGAGTATGGGAACCTCTAAAGATTACTTCTTCTTTTAAAAAAAATTATATGAATGCATGTGTGTTTAAGTGTGGTTTTGTACAAGTGAGGAGCTCCCAGAGACCTGAAGAGGGTGTCACATCCAGAGCTAAGTTACAGGTGGTTGTGATCCACTTGCTATTGGTGCTGGGAACTGAACTAAGGTCTTCAGGAAAAGTAGTATGAGCTCTTCACTGCTGAACTATCTTTATTAGCTCTGATACAGGAACTTCCAGTTCTTAGTTTCTCCCTTAGGAAGTCCATCATTCGAGACTTGCAAGAGAGTATTGTCCATACCAAAAGTACCTTTTTTGTAAGAGGACACTGAGTACAAAATTCGAAGTCTCTTCACTGAGTAAGAGTTATAGGTCAGCGGTTTGAAAGAATTGTGTCTGTGGATAGGGATAAAAAAGAGAAGTTAAAATATTTTTAACTTAAGTTACTTACTGAAAATATTTTTTCATAAATTATCTTTTGATGTTATTATTTCCCCTTCACCAACCCATCCCAAATCCTTTCCATATCCTTACCTGTACAACTATACAACTTCATGTTCTTTTTTTTTTTTTTTTTTTTTTTGGTTTTTCGAGACAGGGTTTCTCTGTGGCTTTGGAGCCTGTCCTGGAACTAGCTCTTGTAGACCAGGCTGGACTCGAACTCACAGAGATCTGCCTGTCTCTGCCTCCCGAGTGCTGGGATTAAAGGCGTGCACCACCACCTCCGCCCGGCTGCTTCATGTTTTTTTCTTTCCTTTTTTCTCCTTCCTACTCTCCCTTTTCCCTCCCTCCCTCCTTTCCACCCTCCTTCCCTCCCTCTCTCTGTGTATATGTGTGCATATCTTGTTTTCTCTCACAAAATCAAAACAAACAAACAAGACAAAAAACACAAAAGAAAGCAAAAGAAGCACACACAGAAATTGTGAAGTCTGTGTTAGCCAACTACTGACCACAGGGCCTGCCCTGGAATGTGGTTGATATACCCAGTGGCACTCTGCTGGGGGAAAATGATTTTTCCTCTTCCATCAGGTATCAATTGCTAACAGCTTCTTGGTTAGAGGTGGAACTTGTGCCCATTTCCCGATCTCGGTCCTGGGAGGAAAGTTAGAATGCTAACTATTCTACTCAGAAGGTAGTAAACTGTCCAGTGTTTCCATCTCATAATAGAGTTGTGGCCATTGCAGAATCATAATGATTGAATGTATTTCCAGCACAAAGCCTGGCTAATAGCCACCATCACCCATCACTTTGAGGCAACTAGACAAGCTGTGGCCATGAGCAACAGGCCCCTGTTGTCTCTCATGGTTTGAACTTATACCCCTAGAGCCTGGCTCTTGGGGGAAGCTGTTATTTCATTCCCGGCTGCCCAGACTACAAAATAACTACTCAGAAACTATATTATTTTCAATACTGTTTGGCCAATAGCTTAAGCATATTTCTGGCTAACTCATATCTTAAATTGACCCATTTCTATTAATCTGTGTATCGCCATGTGGCTGTGGCTTACCAGCAATATTCTGATGAATCTGTCTTCTGCAGGTGGCTACATGGCTTCTCCCTTACTCTGCCTACTCTCTCAATATATCTCTTTCATTCTCGCTTTACTCTGTTAAGCCATTGGCCAAAAGCAGCTTCTTTATTAACCAGTGGCAATAAAACGTATTCACAGCATACATTACCTTCCACATCACCTCCCGTTTTCTGTCTAAATACAAAGGAAGGCTTTAACTTTACATAGCAAGATTACATACAACAAAACAGGTATCAAGCAAGAATTATAGTTACAATATTTATATCTACTTTATCTCTTATCATAACTAAGGAAAACTATAACTATAACTATCTATTCTTCAACTCCATCAAAGACTCCAGAAGGATATAATATTACCTAAGTAAACAGGAAGTGCATTGTAAGAAACTTCCAAACTCTGAAATTGACAGAGACATCTCGCTGCCTGGACAGTCACCCAAAATTCTTCTTTAACATTGCGGGCACCCATCTTCAGCCTACTGGTCCATAGTATCCGGCAGACTTTTCCATGAAGCAGGACATTTCAAACTGCCTATATAGGCAGTTTGTCAGTCACTTTCTTCTGTGTCCTGCAGAATGTCTGGCAGACTCTTTCATGAAGCAGGAACCCTGAAGGACTGTCTCACCTTCTTTTTTTTTTGGTTTTTTTTTTTTTTTTTTTGTTTTTTTGAGTCAGGGTTTCTCTGTGGCTTTGGAGCCTGTCCTGGAACTAGCTCTTGTAGACCAGGCTGGCCTCAAACTCACAGAGATCCACCTGCCTCTGCCTCCTAAGTGCTGGGATTAAAGGCATGCGCCACCACCGCCCGGCAAAGTTTTGTTTTGAGACAGATTTTCATCATGTGTCTCTGGCTGACTTCAAACTCACAGATAACCGCCTGCACCTCCTCGTGAGTGCTGGAGTTCATACTTGGTTTTATGGATTGACTGTTTTAGGCATTTAGTGAAAGTGGAAGCATAGACTTGACCTTTTATGTCAGGCTTCTTTTTTTTTAAGATTTATTTATTTATTATGTATACAACATTCTGCCTCCATGTATGTTCGCACACCAGAAGAGGGCGCCATTTCTCATTACAGATGGTTGTGAGCCACTATGTGGTTGCTGGGAATCGAACTCAGGACCTCTGGAAGAGCAGCCAGTGCTCTTAACCACTGAGCCATCTCTCCAGCCCTGTCTCACCTTCTTTAGCCAGCTTCAGCAGTCATTTTTCTGTGGGTCCTGCAAGTCCAGGCAAGGGCAGTTTCTTGCCCAAATGGTTAACAAACTCAACAAGGAGCCACTTTGATGCCCATCTTTCGCTTGAAGTAATTGGTGCTGCCAGGAGCAGATGTGTCTCATTGTCATGATAAGTCTAAGTTCTTAAAACATTTTAAATGCCATATTGTGAAGGTTGCTGAAAGATTTAAAGAATACCTATCTAACTGAAATATCTCTATGTATCTGGAAAACCTATCTAACATGACTATAAGCTTGACTATTATAGATAATTATCTATTGACCTATATTTTATAATTAAACATTGCATTTCTAATTGAGCTGCACAAACACAATATCTTAATCAAGAGTATATATATAAAATAAAAAAAATTGATCTTGATTTCCGTCCAGACTGGAACTCAAGATGGCTGAGACACGTTGGCCGTCACTGCCTCCGAGCCCACCTTAACTCTCGGCTTTGTCTCAGAAATACTGTTCCTTTGGGAACCACAGCCAAGGAAGAGATGGAGCCGTTCTGGAATAAGAACACGAGTTCAAACCGTCCTGTTTCTCCCCATATCAGTATCTACAGTTGGTCTCTTCCCATGGCAATGTCCATTTGCCACCGTGGCACTGGTATGGCCTTAAGTGGAGGGGTTTCCCTTTCTGGCCTGTCGGTGCTGCTGCTTCCTGGGAACTTTGAGTCTTATTTGATGTTTGTGAAGTCGCTGTCTTTGGGTCCAGTACTCATCCACACAGTGAAGTTTGTACTTGTCTTCCCTCTCATGTACCACAAGTGGAATGGGATCCGACACTTGATGTGGAACTTAGGAAAAGGCCTGGCGATCCCCCAAGTCGAACAGTCTGGAGTGGCTGTCTTGGTTCTTACTATGCTGCCCTCTGTAGGACTGGCAGCCATGTGAAGAGCTGAAATTCCCAACATTGTCCTATACATTATCACACTGATTTATATTCCTGTTTATTACCACTCTTATCGCCAGCCACCAGAGTTCCCCTGATTTGTTAGATGCCACGTGCTTCAGATCCCATGGAGCTCAGCAGATGCCTGAAGAACTGTAGTAGTAGGAAAGGCTGTTTTCCCTGGGCCCAGGAGCCCTTCCTCCCTCTCCACATTTGACTCTGATTTGTGCTGAGGGTCTGCTTTCTGCTCCTTCTTGCTGAGACAGTAGAAACAATGCTAGTTCTGCGGCTGCCCTGGGTGCCACTGTCTGTGGGCTGCTGGCTTAAAGGACAGTTCTGTTCATTGGTCAGCTTGGGGCCTTTAGCACCCACACAGTGGGACTGAGAGAAGAGAGGTGGAGGTGGAGGGAACTGCTCTGTCCAGCTAGAAGGAGATACAGAGCGAGTTGGATCTTGGAAGCTCATGGTTGGGGAAAAGATCCACAGCTTTTGATGGATGAGGACGATCCCAAAAAATTATATTTTCTGTTCTTTTTGTTTTTCACTTCTAGTGAAACATACCTTTAATGTCACGTTTTCTGATCTAAATTCTTGTCCCATCTTCTTTGGAAACGATTAAAGTACTACTCATTTCATGTTAAAAAAAATTGATCTTAAATTTGTATCAATAAACCAAGATCCATACCAATGCAAAGTATTGATCTCTATATCATATACCCCCTTAAATATAAACAAACATTTATATATTTTAATATTCAAACAGAATTAAAGGATTCTGATAATGTGGGATATTCCAGTATAAGTAGTTGATGCTAGAGTATTTTTAAAACCATGAAGGTCTTCTCAATTCTTGTCTTCCTGGAGCATGGCTCCAAAAATCCAACAAAATCTACCATAGGAAGATCATGTCTGAAAGGGTTGAGCCTCACTTTTCTCAAGGCCTAGTGCGTTGTAGAAATCTTCTTTGCCTTGTAATCATTGTGTTTGAGTAATTTCTGGATACTATAATTTCTTTGGCTGAGAGAGTGTAACTGAGAAGGGAAAACACAGACTTTCACAAAACTAGAATTCATCCTTACAAGTTTCTCTTCAGCTCAGTAACAGCTACAAGGAAGTGACATGTGTGTTGGAACAGAGACGACATGCAATTCTTATTCATTATTTAACAAATTATGCTGCAAATACATGCTTAACTAGACATCCATATATTATCTCAGCACCATAGGTCAGATTTCTGGGCATGCCCAGTTTAGCTCCCTTCTCAGTCTTTCCAGGCTGAAATCACCATGTCAGCCAGGCTGAGTTTTTCTCTGAAGGCTCTGGGAGAATTCCTACAACTAATTTTATCCAGCTATTTATTTATTTATCTATCTATTTACTTATTTATAAAATCCAACTCCTTGTGGTTGTAGCACAGAGATTACAACTTTGCTGCTGGTTGTTGCCATGGATCATTCAGCTCCTCAGAGCTACTCATTTTCTCTGACAGGAGTCACCCTCCATCTTGAAGGAAGCAGGAGGCTCTGGAACCTTCTGCATGCTTCCAGTCTCTGATTTTCTGTTTTGCTACCAGCTGGACAAAAAACTTCACTGCTTGTAAAGGGCTTATTTGATTAGACCAGGCCTACCCTGAGGCCTACTCTCTAAGGCCAGCTCTGCCACATGACCTAAGCTAAGCACATGATTAATAGCTTATCACGTTCACAATTTCCAAAATTATGGAAGAAGCTCTTAGAGAACCATCTTTGAATTCTACTTACCACCAGAGAGCTACTTGACAAACATGTGGAGTTCCCCATTGTGGAGTGGAATCATTAGGGAGCTTCTGCCATGTATCAGGGGCTTGAGGCAGAGTCATTGTGAGAGTACAAAGAAGGAAATGAAAGTTCTGTTGTAGGAGACTGAGGCTTTGAGAAAAGAACCCCGTGATAAACGGAAAGAGGATGCTTGGTTATAAGGTTATAACACATTTGTGCTGCCATGTGTGAAGTACTGGGATTCTTGAGAGAAATAGAGGCTGAAAGGGGACATGTGATTGATTCCATGACAGTCGTTGACTCACAATTGCATATACAGTGAGAAAGAGGACTTAGTTCACAGACCGACAAGCCCCCATGTATCTGTGAATGTCCCAAGTTAGGGTAGGACCAAGACTCTTTGCAGTTTGGCCCCTGATGGGTGGACCCACATTCGTTAGCTTTAGAGAATGGCTTGGCTTGGGGACGTGTTACACTTTTGTTTTCATCTATTTGGTGTGTGTGTGTGTGTGTGTGTGTGTGTGTGTGTGTGTGTGTGTGTGTGGTCATTATCTTCCAATATTCAGAAAGAATCAGGAGCAGACACAAGATAAAAGACTTTAAAAGTTAATGAGATGAAATGAAGCAAGAATAAACACAGAATATTTGCTAAATACTGTACCTACAAATCAAGATAGCAATTTCTTTTTTAAAAAAATTTATTTATTTATTTTACATACCAACCAGAGGTTCCCCTCTCTCTTCTTCTCCCGTTCCCTCCCCCACCTCCATTTTGCCCTACCCTCCTATCCACTCCTCCTCCATCTCCATTCAGAAAGAGTAAGGCCTCTTATGGGAGTCAGCAAAGCATGGCACATCATGTTAAGGCAGGATCAAGCGCTTCCTCCTTGCATCAAAGCTGGGCGAGGTATCCCACCATT
Organism: Ondatra zibethicus; assembly: GCA_004026605.1. Taxonomy (NCBI): domain Eukaryota; kingdom Metazoa; phylum Chordata; class Mammalia; order Rodentia; family Cricetidae; genus Ondatra; species Ondatra zibethicus. The sequence goes on along the minus strand of PVIU01023158.1, from coordinate 12,848 downwards.
GGGAATAGGTTCTAAAGAGCCTATTAGGGACAGGTCCTGGTACCCACAAACAGACCAAACTACACAACTGTCACCCAGATGTAGAGGTCCTAAGTCAATCCCATGCCAGCTCCCTAGCTCTCAGTCCAGTCTCTGAGTTCCCACAAGCTCAGGCCAGCTGTCTCTGTGGGTTTCCCCATCATGATATTAGTGCCCCTTGGATAACAATTTCTTTCTTTTTTTTGTCACCACTATACTAATGAGGAGGATGGCAATTTCTTTACATCAAATTGCAATGCATCTTTACCTAACCTAACTCAGAAATAGCACAATGAAACAAGTTGCTGTTGAAACCAAGTCACTTGAGAGTGGTTTACGAACACTGCACCTGAGCTGTGTAGAAGAGGTCTAGAATTTACGCCCACAGGAGACTCCCAGCAAGCCTTTAGAGGAACACCATACTTAGAAGCGAGATCATCAATCCCACTTCTGAAGTGGAAAGCTTGCTAAGTGAAGGCCCTGGCAGGAGTGGGAGGAAAGATTGTGTTCAAAGCACATGGCTCCTAGGCCACAGCTAGGTTCACCTGGAGCTTAATGAAGAAGGTAGCTCAGAGGCTTAGACTCTACAAAGCAGAAGTGCTTAGCATAGGCTGCTATGGAGACATCAACCCAGGCTTTGGAGGGTGACTGCTGCTGATTGGCTGGATTTCAAATTTGTATCATTGCTTCTGATTGGCTAGATTTCACATGCATCTTTAGTGATTAGGTAGTCATTGGCCAATTTGGGATGGGTTTGAAACTGGTAAAACTAGCAAAAGTTATCCTTTACTATTTTCAAAGAACAGTTTTATTTTTCATCACAGAAGATAAGAACTTTGAAAATCTCCTTACAACGATATGTAGCAAATTAAAGGTAGAAAAATGGAAAATAATGTACATTGTGGAAAGAGACAGCTCCATTGGATCCTGGGTGTGACTGCTACAGCACGTTTTGTTTGTTTTTGAGTTTTCATTGTGTTTTGTTTGTTTATTTGTTTGTTTACCCAGAATATAGCTCCCTCCTTCGTTCAGAATCTACCTTGCTGTGCAGTCAGAGAGCATTGCGGGGGGGGGCACTTATCTGTCTGTGCCTCAGGATCCACAGACAGCGATGTTTTAGTTAGGGTTACTAGCCAGAAAGCTCGATCACCGGGTGAAGAATGAAAGGGGGTAGAGGAGCTTGCTTCAAGCCTGCTGGTCCATGACACAGAAGGTGACTGTGCCCTAAAATAATCACACAGATGCCAGTCTGATAAAGGGGGCAAGACAGGAGAGGAAAAAATAAAAAAGAGGAACTGAAAGTCAGACAAAAGGAGAATGTAAAAGTATTTTGGAGGAATAAGAAAAGGCGGTGGTTCAGCTAAGAAATAAAAAGGCCGTGTGTCAGATGCTTGGGATGACAATGGAAGACCCCAGTTCAAGGCTAGCTTGGGCTAGAGTGAGTTCAAAGCCATCCAGGAAAATTAGTTGGCACCGTGTCTAACAATGAACACAAAAAAAACATGTGAGTGTATAGCCCAGTGGTAGACTGCTTGCCTAGAATGGGTGAGGCTCTGAGTTTGGTACCCAGTATTGCAAAATTAAATAACAAACAAACCGATACCCACAATTTTGGCACAGGAGCAGAACAATCCGCAAGTGAAAATGAGATGTGTTCCTGTGTCATGTGTTCCCCAGCATTCGTGCCAGAGGACTCAGAAGCAAGGATGGGAAGCAGCCAAACAGGTAACTAATAGACAAGGCTGCACAAGGTTGTGGGTTAGGCATGGCTCAGGGAGTGCCACAGACTCCAGCTTGTGGTCCAGTCCATCCCTGAATCCAGTTCTTTGCACTTGCCCACTTGGAGCTGGAGAGAAACAAGAACTCTTTACAGAGCCACATTTGAGAGGATGGAGTCAGTTGATCACATGTGGATGAAGTAGAAGCAATGCATTCTTAAAACTGGTACTTATCTTGTTTTCTGCCTTGGTGTACTGAATTGCACCCGTTCTTCCCTGCCACCCAGGACAGCAGGTAAATGTCTGCAGCTAGATAATAAAGTTGCTTTGTCAGGGCCTTAGGAAGAACCCAATCGAGTACGAGCCACTGCTGGTGAGGAGGAAAGAGTTCAGGGCCAACTATTCCCAACCCAGTGTATATTTCCAACCAGAGTACTCAAGTGTGTCAAAGAACAAATCAGGGCTTGTCCAGAAAACTTTCCACAAAATTAGTATTTTATCTGTGCAAAAAGGGCTATGTTAAGATTTAAAATGTCCCATTGGGGGTCGGAGAGTCAAAAATGGCCAGCACCCTCCCTGGATTCCTAGTTCTCAGTTCAGCAGCCTTGGGTTCTTCTAGAAGGAGGGAAGGAATGATGGCTCAAACAGTGATGTAAACAAGGCCTTTGCAGTGTCCTAAGATTTGTAGTCATTCTTCATTATTTCTTCCCTCATTGCCATTTATTCATTATTTCTTCCCTAATTGCTGTTTATTGTTTTCTAGATACCGTGGAGACTGGGAACAACACTACTGTAAGAAAATCCAGGGGGAAGAGAAGTAAGGAAACGGATGAGAGTTTATGTGCTTTTGGTGTTACTGATAAGTTATTTACTGCTAGAATTATTATTGTTGTTGTGTGTGACAATGGGGTAGACTGTGGTGACCTCCCCTGAGTTCCTCCTTGCCCTTGGAACCTGTTATCCTAATGACAAAGACCATCTACACAAATGATTAAGATAAGGCCTTGATTAGTGGGGCCATTGTCTGACTGTTGGTGTAGGGGTGATCACTCTGATTTTATGGGTCTGAAGAAGTGGGGAACCTTCTTTAGGTGGTGGCCCATGCCTTTGGAGTTCAGGAGGCAGAATTCAGGAGGCAGAGGCAGGCGGATCTCTGGGAGTTTGAGGCCAGCCTGTCTACAGCGTAAGTTCCGGGACAGCCAAGGATACACAAAGAAGCCCTGTCGGGAAAAACAAAACAAACAAACAAAAAAATGAGGAGCCTTTTTTAGAGAGGAAATGGCTGTGGCGGAGTCATCAGAAGAATGCAAGACTGTTGGGTCTGAGGATGCAGGAAGGGACCAAGGAACTTGGGTGACTTTGAAGACCTGGAAAAGGTGAGGGAATAGGTTCTTCTTGAGGAACAGATGAAGGGCTGTGGACACCTAGATTTGAGACTGGTGAGATCCACATCAGATGTAGAACTGACATAACTGTTAAATAAACTCATGATGTTTAAAGCTACTAAATGTTTGGTAATTTGTCCTCAGAGAAGTAAAGAGTAGGACATATTTTGAAATAGTGAGGAATTATGTAATAGTCTTCATGGCAGTGACAGACGTGTAGGGTTGCAGCTGACTTAGTCTGTAAGTACATTGATGGTCGCACAGTGAGAAGATTCTAACGACACATTTCTCAGAATGTACCCCATTGGTAAGCAAAGAATGAGTTTGCTGAAAGTGAGATATAGCCCTACCATAGTCCTAAATACTCAGAAGTAGTATTGAAATTAGGCAATGAGGAGAGACCGAAGAATTTGTTTGTCATTTGTCTTTTTTCGACAGGGTTTCACTGTATAGCTCTGGCTGGTCTAGAGCCTGATGTGTAGACAGATCATGTTGGCCATGAACTCAGACATCTGCTTGCCTCTGTCTCCTGAATATTAATATTAGAGGAAAGCCTCACTCAGTTGCTTGGCTCTTGAGGAGTAATTTCAAATTACTCAAATTAGAAAAGTCTTAGAATGCTCCAAGCAGTGAATTCAAAGACTCAGAAGGAAGTGGCAAGCACTCTGGAGAAAACCTACATTCATTCAGTTTATATCCTCTTGATATTTGATCACATGGTCATTCACTAGGGCTCAATGTCTTTTTGCAGTTCATATTTAAGATAAAATTTAGAGTCAAAGGCCCAAATCCTAAGTACACCCTTTGATGAATCCTGCTAACTGCATTATTTTTACAATAAAAGTCTTATTGGGGGGGCTGGAGAGATGGCTCAGTGGTTAAGAGCATTGGCTGCTCTTCCAAAGCATTCCAAGCACCCACATGGCAGCTCACAACTGTCTGTAACTCCAGTTCCAGGGGACCTGACACCTTTGCACCAATGCACATAAAATAAAGTTAAATAAATTATTTTTAAAAAGTCTTATGGAGACACAGAACACAAACAGGAGCCTGCGAAGGTTCTCTGTGCCCTTTCTGCCCACTACCTATCAAGGCAGCCACTTTTTGTTCAAAGATAACCTAATTTAGGTTGGTTTGTAAGTGCTTTATAAGTAGTATTTCCCAGCATGCTCTTTGCTGTGAAGTTTCCCTCCCTCCACAGAGTAACTTTGCAATTAACTCACGGTGAGGAACGCAGTGCCAGTTGGCTTCTTTTTATTGCTAATGAATATATACATTATCTGAATAGCCCAAATTTGTGTGTTCTCTTCGACGTTTCTCGCTTGGGATATGAAGAGGCTGTTAGGAGCATCCTTGCAGAAGCCTCTCTGAGGCCCTGTGCTTTCATATTCTTACAGGGTAGAAGTCTTCTTGTCCCTCTGCCAAGACCCACAAGGACTGTGATCTGAAGCAGGCCATGTAGATGCTGCACACACAGGTCTATGTGGGGACAAAGAGCATGGCGTGCCAAAAGTCCCTGTCTTACAAGGCAACGGTGGCAAATGTGACCTTTTCCCTGTGGTATTTAACAAAGTTTATAAAGTATAATTTCTGCTTGTCTTTGACATCTCTACAGTGAAACTCTCTGTTTCTGTAAGGGGGAGATATGTGGGATGTCTGGCTTTTATACGGGTTCTAAGAAAACACATTCCTAAAAGACACGTTTATAATAGCTGGGCACCTCTAAACAAGACATTCTGAAATTACTGAGTGAGAACGAGAGCAGATCATGAGACAGACAACAAAAACCACTTTAAGAGTTTATTGAGAGAGAGAAAGACACGTGCACAGGCCTGAGGAAGTTGGTGCAGGAAGAGAGAGTTGGGCAGGCGTGTAGGGCAGTTAAAGGCTGCCTAGTACATGCGCACAGGGGCTTATGTAGTTGCATCATGCATAAATCATGTGAGCACATTACACATAGGCTATGTAAGTTGCCTGAGCTCTTGATGGCACATGCACGGCCGGGGAACCTGGAAGTGCAAATACTTAGGGTGGCTAGACGTTTTGTCAAAGTGCTGTGTGATGGAAATGATAACATTTCACCCTTTTGTTTATTATAAAAATTTGGGGGGGGGTTGGGGTAGCCGATGTGTGGAAATGTGGAGGCTACCTCCTGCTGGCTGGTGGGTGTCAGAGAGTTGGGGTGCTTGGCCACCTCTTGGGGTAGCTGGTTACTTCCGTGTTTTCCAGCCTCCGTGTAACTGTCCAGCTGGCAGTTTGGACCTGACAAGATGCTGGCAAGGTAGAATATTATGTTTAGAAAAATTTTGAGCCTGGTGACTGAGGGAGGAGGGCCCCAAGATGGAGGATAGAGTGGGGTTCCTCAGGGTTCCTGAAATAGAGGAGGGAGTTTCCCAGAGGTCACAAAACCAGAGAAGAATTAAATGATTCTTATTCTGGGTGACCAGGGAAGAGTTAAATGATACTTACCCTGGGCCAGTCTGGTCTGTCCAGGTGGCTCCAATTTGGCTTTCTGGAACTTATGACAAGTACATGCAAGGCTGCCTAGTACATGCGCACAGGGGCTTATGTAGTTGCATCATGCATAAATCACGTGAGCACATTACACATAGGCTATGTAAGTTGCCTGAGCTCTTGATGGCACATGCACGGCCGGGTTTAAATTTATGAAAAGATAAATTTTAGACACATTAAAAACTCATGGTAATGATAGTATATTGTTGGAATAGAAGATTATTGATAGTTGTATAGTGAGAGAGGAGGGAAGGGAAGAAAGGGGAATAATTAGACCTTTTAATGTTTTACCTGAAGCCAACCTTAAGGCACTTGTTTCTTTTAGCATTATGGTATTATCTTAATGTCCAGGAGACACTGCTGTAGTCAGTGATAAACCTATTATGTCAAAAACTGTTTCGTGAGTCTCCCTTGGGAGTCTGGGGTGTGAATGTCCCCAGATTATTATTGTTTCTTACCATCTGGGCATCTGACAGTCTTTGCACCTCCGACTCTATTTAATGATAGTCCCTGTAACAACAGCTGAATAGTTAACTGGAAATTTAAGTATGACATTGGAGATACAGAGAAACTGGTAAAGCAGCCAGGAGAAAGGAGAATAAAGGGGTAATCAGAAAGGAGAACGCATGGGGTTCCTGGTACAGGAGAGTTAAGTACAATGGTGAGAGTTTATTCTTTTGGAACTGGAGATAAAGCAACTGATCTTGGTGTCCTCTGGAACTTAAGGGAACAGGGCCCTGTTTGAGTTACCATATAGGAGGAGAGGGTGTCCTGAGCTGGGAGAATAAAAGGTTTGAGGTGAGACTGGTGAATCCAATGAGGGAGGTCCTCATTGGCAGCTGTGGGAGTCACAAGAATTACTTTAAAGGGGCTCTACCATTTAGGAGAAAGGGGTGAGAGGTGTTGGTCTGGGGGAGAGAAAAGGAGCTGGTCCCTGATTTTAATTGGAGGCTGGCAGGGATTGGCGCATGGTTGAAGTAGTGAGTAGTCAGTAAAATCCCATGAGGGGGAACAATAGGGTAAGCAGGTAATCAGGGACGGTGTGAGGGTTTAGGTGAGAGGCTGGGAGTCAAGACCGGCCATCCATACGTGAGTTCAAAGGGTGAGATGGAAAGGGGTCTGTTGGGGGAGGGCCCAGAATCTGAAAAGAGCCAGAGGCAAAAGCTTTACCCAATCAAGGTGAAGTTCCTGTGACATCTTAACAAGAGTATTTTTAAAGGAACGGTTAGTTCACTCTACCTTCCCTGAGGTCTGAGGATGGTATGGGATATGAAAATGGCAGGGAATGTTAAGAGCCTTAGACAAAATTTGAGGGATTTAAGCGGTAAACTCTGGGCCGTTGTCTGACTGAAGAGAGGTTGGGATTCCAAACCGGGGGATAATTTCCCAGAGAAGGACATCAGCAACTGTCTGGGCCCGCTTGTTAGTGGTGGGAAACACTTCAGTCCATCTAGACATTGTATCTACCAAAACCAAAAGATATTTAACCCCTCTGACTGTGACCATATGAGTAAAATCAAGCTGCCAGTCAGTTCCTGGAAGGGAGCCCCTGGCCTGGTAGTGGGAAAAGGGAAGCTACAATATTTGGACTTGGGATCTGACTTTTGACACATTTTACAAGAGGCAGTGCTATTTTCTAAGAACTCTAAGTTCTTGGGGGTGGTTTGGAAGTGAGCCTTGACAAGTGAGACAGAGCCTGGCTATTAGGATGAAAGAGCTGGTGTAGGTAGAACAGAATTTGCCAAGTGTCAGGGGGCGTCTCTGAGAATGTGGGTCGTACTGTATGAACCCCCAGAAGTGATTGAAGTAAGTTTGGGCCCCAGAGTTCTGCTGCCCTGACTGCTTGGTCAGCTTGGTTATTTCCCTTAGAAATAATGGAGCTGTTAGTCTGATGAGACCGACAGTGATTAATTCCTATAGCTTTGGGGAGATGGGAGGCCTTTAACATGTCCATAATGTGGCCTGAGTTAGTTATGGATCCTCCTTTTATTGTAAGAAGCTCCCCCTCTTTCCAGATAGCTGTGTGGGACAGGAGAATATGAAAGGCATATTTGGAGTCTGTGTAAACATTTAAGGATTGCTCCTGTGCCAACTGGAAGGCACTGGTGAGGGTTATTAATTCACTGCTGGTTAGTGGTATGGGTGCAGAGTGCCTATGCCTCCACCACCCCAGTATCTGACACTATGGCATAGCCTGCTCTATGGGTCCTCTTGTATGAAAAGGAGCTGCCATCTGTGTACCAGGTATAAGTGGCCTGGGCCAATGTGCCTTCCTGTATATGTGAGGGGTGGGGCAGTAGTTCCTCTAAGGTTTCTATGCAGGAGTGAGATGGGGAATAGTCAGTATTAGGTTGAGGTAGGAGATTTGAGGTATTAAGGGGTGGGCAGCATTGAGTGAGGTATCTTCCACTAGTACCACCTGGAGGGAAATAACTCAGAAAGGAGGTAAAGTTTGTAAGCCTTTGTAAATTAACCCCTTGGGACAGATTGTGGTGGGAGAAGATAGTGATGGGTGACCCAAAGGTTAGTTTTTTTGACTCACAAATAAGGAGCTCAGCAGCAGCTAAAGCACATTTGCAGGGTATCCAGCCCCCAGTGGTAAGGTCTAGCTTCTTTGACAGGTATGCTATAGGTGCAAAGGAAGGTCCCAACTGATGCCCTAGGACCCCAAAGGCATATCTCTCCTTCTCTGTCACATAGAGGGAGAAAGGATGAGTTAGGTCTGGGAGATGGAGAGCTGGAACCTGGATAAGGGCCTGCTGGAGTCTCTGGAAGGGCTCAGTAATGGGATGGGGTAGGGGCTCATGCGTAGACCCTAGAGCAGCCTTGTTTAAGGGGTGGGCAAGATGAGAAAAAGAGGGGATCCAGGAACACAAGAAGCCAGCTGTTCCTAGGAACAATAAAATCTCCTCTTTTGTAGAAGGGACTGCAAGAGACTGGATTAGTTTTTTTTCCTGTCTAAGGTAATAGTTTTTTGGGTTGGGGTAATAATAGTTAATCCCAAGTAAATGACCTGAGAGGTAGACAGTTGGACCTTAGAAGGTGAGATTCTATAGCCCCTTTTGGACAGGAAATTTAAAAGAGCGGAGGTATCAGTTTTGCTGATCTCTAGGGGTGGACTGCAAAGTAAAATATCATCTACATACGGTATGAATTTAGGCTTAGGGAGAGACAATGAGAGTAGATCTGAAGCTAAAGCCTGACCTAATAGATGTGGGCTGTCCCGGAATCCCTAGGGCAGGAGAGTTCAGGTGAGTTGCATGGAGAGGTGAGTGTTAGGGTTAGTGAAGGCAAAGATATCTTGAGATTGAGGGCTGAGAGGAATAGAGAAAAAAGCATCCTTGAGACCCAGAACTGAGAAGTGGGAGGTTGCTGGAGGGATAGTGGAAAGAAGTGTGTAAGGATTAGGCACTACAGGATAAAGAGGGACCACTGCAGAATTAATGAGCCAGAGGTCTTGAACCAGGCGATAGGCTCTGTTAGGCGTTTTAACTGCAAGTATAGGAGTGTTAAAAGGAGAAGAGGTGGGGTGAAGTAGCTTGTTTCTTAGAAGGTCAGAGATGATAGGTTTAAGTCTCCTAAGGCTCTGGAGTGAGATAGGGTACTGAGTTTGGGTAATGTACCTGGTAGGATCCTGTAATTGGGTGACAATGGGGGAATGGTGTCTAGCAACAGAGGGGTTTTGGTTGTCTCAGACTTGGAGATCCACCTGAGAGGAAAAGACACATTGAAGCTGGGAGGTTGGGAGGCTAGGAGGAGGTGGAGAGGAGCTGTTGGTGAGCCTGGGGTGAGGTGACTGGAAAGAGCAAATGAAATAGAAGCTCCCACTTTAGCTAAAATATCTCTTCCCATAAGAGATATAGGGCAGGTTGGCATGACTAAAAATGAATGAGTGAGAGGAATACCCCTAAAAATACAATTGAGTGGTGGGGTCTGATGAGGTAGGTAATGCTGTTCCCCCACCTCAACAATAGGGAAACTAGAAGGAGATGTAGGTCCCCCAAGCTCTCTCAGTATTAAGTTTGTGGCTCCGGTGTCCGAGAGAAAGGAAATGGCCCATCCTGATACTGTGATATTTACCCATGTCTCCCTATTACAGATGACAGTTGTGGTCAGGTCAAGGGAGCCTGGGCAGCCTCAATTGTCCATGGCCAGACCTAGAAGGTTGGATTGGAAGTTGTTTGGGTCTGATGTGTCCATGCCACAATGTGCAGGAGAACACAATCACCCAATGCCCTTCCCTATGGCACTTCGGACATGGTCTTGTTGGACCAATATGAGGATTAGGCCATGCCCAGGCGCAATGCCCAGTTTTACCACATTTGAAACACGGAGCTGGTGGCCCTTGAGCCCCAGGGCACAAGGGAGTGGCATGGGCAGGATGGTCAGTTGCCTAAGCCTGTCAAATGGCCTTGGCCAGCATTTCTGTCTACAGTTCTTATCATGCCTTCCATGGTACACCTTAAGAGCCAGCCCTAAGACTTCTGCCTGTGGGGTCAAGGGGCGTTTCTCCAAATACTTAAGTTTAGACCTAATGTTGAGGAAGCTCTGGGAAAAGAGATGGGTTATGAGGAGCTGTTTGCTCTCTGGGGTCTGTGGATCTAAATTAGTATACTGCAAGAGAGCCTTTTGTAAGGCGTTCTAAGAATGCAGATGGATTTTCATTTGTATCCTGAACAACATCTAAGAGTTTATCATGGTTTACTGGCTTGAGGGCAGCCTTAAGGAGATGCACTAGGAGGCAAGTCATAAACTAGTCTCTAGCTAAAATATCACCTCGGGTGTTATAATCCCAGTGTGGATCCCACTCAGGGACCACCTCTGCCCCAGGGAGGTGTGCTGCATTAGTCTGCTGAACCTCATCTGCATGTACTCTGACCTGCTCCCAAACTTGCCTGCGCTCCTCAGGAAGTAGGTTATTAGTTAGGATCATAAAAATATCATGAAAGGTGAGACTATAAGATTGGGTAATGTATTAGAGTTGTTTTATGAAAGAAGTAGAATTAGATGCGTAAGAGCACAGTTTTTGTTCTATGTGAGAGAGTTCTGAGAGCGAGAAAGGAAAGTGTACCTTGACCATTCCATCCACACCGGTACCTCTTGCAACAGAACTGCTGCTGGCTTGGTTTGGTCAGGGTCGGGTTCCTTAGCAGCACGCATGCGCGTGAGAGGAGTGGTAAACGTGAGTGCTAGAGTCGGGCCGCTGCTGCAGCATGGCACTGGAGAGGAGGAAGGATCCAGAGGAGCTGACAGAGCAGTTGGTGGGAGGGGGAGAGAACTGGAGAGGTAGAAGTAGCTGTCTGCTGAGGTTGGAAAGGTGGGGGTTCATTAGCAGGGTCCAGAGCAGAAGTGGGGTGTTCCTCTGGCATAGATGGCATAGTCAGGAACATGTGAGCAGGTGAACAGCTTGCAAGGACAGAGTACTTAGAACTTAAATAGAAAAAGACTTGAATATAAGCTTTGTTCCACGGAGCCAAGCGGAGCAGAGCGGGCAACCCTCAGTAAGCCTGCCCTTGGGGCTGGGAACCTCGCCCAACCAGCTTCCGCAGATTCATCTGGACCCCGGTAAGTGGGTCCCAGCCTGTCCCCGAGGCCTTCTGGCCACTTAGGGCCCCCCTCTACTAGCTTTGCTGCTTATCCCAACCCTACTCGCCCCCGGGCATCCGTTCTCATCTGCATGGTCCTATCTGCACCCGAACTCAGCCTATTCCGGCTGAGGCCTTGGGGGAAGGGTGAGTCCCCTGCTACAGGACCTCTTTTGTCCCACAGAGCTGAGCAGAGCAGAGCGGGCATCTCTCAGTAAGCCCGCCCTTGGGACTGGGAACCCCTGGGCGAGGAAGGAGCCCAACCAGCTTCCGCAGATTCATCCGGACCCCGGGAGCCGAGCGGAGCCGAACGGAGCAGAGCGGGCAACTCTCAGAAGAGATGGGCAGGCGCCAATCAAAGATTTTATCCAACAACCTGAAAAGCAACATGATAACACCAGAATCCAGCGATTATGGAACAGGAAAACCCGAGCAACCTATCCCAGATGAAGTATAAGAAATTGACTTTAAACGTAACTTTATGAAAGTTATAGAGTCCTTCAAAGAAGAGGTGAAAAACTCCTTTATCGAAAGGGATGAGAAAACTAACAAAAAGTTAGAAGAAATGAATAAATTCCTCAAAGATACCCTAAAAAACCAAGAAAAAGCAATCAAACAGGTAATGGAAACAGTTCAAAACTTGAAAACTGAAATGGAGGCAATGAAGGAAACACAAACCAAGAGATGGTGGGAAATGGAAAATCTGGATACACGAACGGGAACTACACAGACAAGTATAACCAAGAGAATACAAGAGATAGAAGAAAGAATCTCAGATGCAGAAGACACGATAGAGAAAATAATCTCAGTGATAGAAGAAAACAACAAATCCAACAAATTCACAACACAAAACATCCAGGAAATATGGGACACCATGAAAAGACCAAATCTAAGAATAATAGGGATAGAAGAAGGAGAAGAATTCCACTCCAAAGGCCCAGAAAATATATTCAACAAAATTATTGAAGAAAACTTCCCGAACCTAAAGAAGGATATTCCTATGAAGGTTCAAGAAGCATACAGAACACCAAATAAGCTGGATATAAAAAAATCATCCCCTCGCCATATAATAATCAAAACACAAAACATACAGAATAAAGAAAGAATATTAAGAGCCGCAAAGGAAAAAGTTTAAGTAACATATAAGGGTAAACCTATCAGAATTACACCTGACTTCTCTATGGAAACCATGAAAGCTAGAAGGTCTTGGATAGATGTGCTGCAGACACTAAGAGACCATGGATGCAAGCCTAGACTACTATACCCAGCAAAGCTTTCTTTCACCATCGATGGGAAAAACAAGATATTCCAGGATAAAAACAAATTTAAGCAATATGTAGCCACGAACCCAGCCTTACAGAAAGTACTAGAAGGTAAACCACAAATAAAGAAGGCAAACGACACCCATAATAACACAGACAGCTAACAACCTACACCACCTCAACTCAAAGAAGGGAGACACACAAACCCTACCACAAAAAAGAAATTAACCGTTATGAACAACCACTGGTCATTAATAACGCTTAATATCAACGGACTCAACTCACCTATAAAAAGACACAGGTTAAGAGAATGGATACAAAAACAGGATCCAACATTCTGCTGTTTACAAGAAACACACCTCAACC
>PVIU01023157.1:0-27951 GCA_004026605.1 Ondatra zibethicus | reverse complement strand
TCTTCTGCATGTATTAACTTTTTGAGAACCGAGTCTTTTTGAATGCACTCCTTCCTAGGCCAGGAGGGATGGGGGTGGGCCTTGGACTTCCAACAGGGCAGGGCACCATGCCCTCTTTCAAGGAAGAAGGGGGAGGGAGGAGGGGTGGGGGGTAGTGGGAGGGAACCGGGAGAAGGGGAAGAAAGGAAAAAAAAATTTTATTTCTTTAATTATGTTCTTGAATGGAAAAAATAAAACAAAACAATGTATGGAAAAAAATAAATAAATAAATTTAAAAAAAAAAGAGAAAAAAAAAAGAAAACACTCATCCAGGCTGGAGAGCTGGCTTAGTGGTTAAGAGCACTGGCTGCTCTTCCAGAGGTCATGAGTTCGATTCCCAGCAACCACATGGTGGCTCACAACCATCTGTACTGAGATCTGGCGCCCTCTTCTGGCGTGTGGGCACACATAGAAGCAGAATGTTGAATACATAATAAATAAATAAATCTTAAAAAAAAAAAAACTCATCCATTGCTGGTGGGAGTGCAAACTTGTACAGCCACTATAGAAATCAGAGTGGTGGTTCCCCACAAAGATGGGAATCAATTTATCTAAAAATCCAGCTATACCACTCTTGGGCATATTCCCAAATAACTCTACATCCTACTACAGAGACACTTGTCCATCCATGTTCATCGCTGTTGTAGTCATAAAAGTCAGAAATAGGGGGCTGGAGAGATGGCTCAGAGGTTAAGAGCACTGACTGCTCTTCCTGAGGTCCTGAGTTCAATTCCCAGCAACCACATGGTGGCTTACAACCATCTGTAATGAGATCTGGCACCCTCTTCTGGCCTGCAGGCATACATGGAGGCTGAACATCGCACATAATAAATAAATCTTTAAAAAAAAAAGTCAGAAATAGGAAACAGAGTAGATGTCTATCAATGGAAGAATGGATAATGAAAATGTGGTACATTTACACAACTGAGTATTAATTACTCAGCTGTTAAAAATAATCATGAAATTCACAGGTAAATGGAGCCAGAAAAAAAATGAGTGAGGTAACCTAGACAAAATATGGTACATATTCTGTTATACATGATTGCTAGCTTTTAAGCCTTCTATGAACATACTATAATCTGCATAACCACAAAGGTTAGGTATAGAGTAGGAGACTAAAGTGGAGGGAAAAAACTCCTATGATAGTGTAAATAGAGTATAGTTATAGAGATGTGGGGGTTGGGCCATGACTGCAACTGGAAGATTAAACAGAGGGGGAGAAAAAAGGGGGACAAGGGAGGGAATTCTTGAAGAGACAGGTAACATTAAGGGTGGCCATTTGAGAGGTCATATGGAAACCTACCACTTAAAATATATACATATATGAAAGAAATCTAAATGGAATCACCAATTAACTAGGGAGACAAAGCCCCAACCAGACCTCTCCTGCAACCAAGTAAAATCTCCAGTGCCAGGAATGGGTTGTACCTAATTGAGTTGTTGGCTGGAGGACCCACGGGAACCCCCAAACTACTCAGGCTATTGCCAAGGCTATTGGTTGCTCTCCATAAACTGATGGTAAGGTTCTACTACTGAAGACAACAACTACATGTATCACTGAACACAGAGAAGTGGAGCTGTGCCTTCCTAGAGCCTTCATCCCTGCTGACTAGTGTTCATGGTACTAAAGGTACTCTACAGACTACCAGAGAAGAAAGGTAAACACTACCCCAGCTAAAATCCTGAACTCTACATAATGACCTGCCTGCAAGATACGCTGGTGCAATAGTGGCACAAAACCTGTGGGAGCAACCAACCAATCTGCTAGAAATTAAAGCTCACTTCACAGGATAGAACTCTGCCTGGGCGCTCAAAACCTACAACGTGATAGGTTGTGGACCCAAATACTATTCTACTGAAGGAATGTAGCAATAAAATGACTCCCAAAGCTATTCTGCTATACCCGTAGATCAGTGTCTTGTCCAGACATTATCAGAGAAGCTTCTTCCTGCAGGATATGGGAACAAATACAGAGACCCACAACTGAAATGCCGAGAGATTTGGAACACTCAATCCTAAAGGGGAGGTCTTCATCAAATCCTTCCTCTCAGGGTTCAGTGAACTGCTGAAGAAGATGGAGAAAGACTGTAAGAGCCAGAGGGGATGGAGGACACCAAGACAACAGTGTTCAACAGAGAACAAAACTGACATACATAGGACTTACAGACTATGGCAGTATGCACAGGTGAAAGTCAGATGGGATGCCCAGAGGGTAAGTAAACGTGAGCCCTATCCCTCAGTAAGAATACTTGCAAAGGAAAATTAGTTTTCCCCACTGGAGTCTCACAGGTATACAAACCACATGTGAGGGCCCTGTGCCCAGCAGTAGTTGGGCAACACAAAATGAACTCAGTGCTAAGTTTGGAGATATATTTTGTTTCATAATGCCCTAATATTTTTTCTGGGTATTTTCTATCTTGTCTGTTATTATGATTTCCAAGTTTGTGTTTCTACACATTTTGTGGAATTGTGTATCTGTCTCTGCATTGTGCATCTGTTTCTAGAGCTTTTTTTTTCTTAATCCTTTTTGTCTTTTTCTTTGGTTTGTTATATTCTGATTTCCATTGATTTTTTTAAATTGGCCTGTTTCCTAAAGAGAGAAAGCAAGCATGGAATTGGGTGGGTGAGGTAGTTGGGAGGATATGGGAAAATATGATGGAGAGAAAACTGTAATCAGAATATGTTGTATAAAAAAATTATTTTCACTGGGTGGTAGTGGTGCATGCCTTTAAACCCAGCACTTGGGAGACAAAGGCAGGAGGATCTCAGTGAGTTCAAGGACAGCCTGGGTCTACAAAGCAAGTTCCAGGACAGCTAGGACTGTTACACAGAGAAACCCTGTCTGGAAAAACAAAAACAAATTTTCAACAAAAAAAAAAAACCAAAAAACAAAATAAAAGGTATATATATAGTTTGTGAAATTAGAACCATGCAATTCTATTAAAAATGAAAGATAAAAGCAACATCTAAAATGCTATGTTTACAGAAATTTTCTGAACATGTTTCAGTATTTTCATATAAACACAATTTTTATTGATCATATGTGTATACCTTACTTTCCCTCAGACACCAAACAGAAACTGTTACTTAATACCCAGCATGGAGCTAGGCCTGCGGTGGCTAAGTGGCTATTCTACTTGTAAAGCAGTGCCCACTGCTTAGCAATGGTTTGACTTTCCTCAGCAACAAATTCATTAGAGGATCAACAACTGTCCTGAGCTCAGCAGTGCAATTGCTTGAGCAAATTACTTTTAAAGTGATAGGACTTACCTATGTTTCATGTATTTCCAGTTTATGAGATGAGGTGGCCAGATATGAGCAATGGTTCCTGAGCAAGACAGTGCAATGTGACCAGTTTAAAAATGGTGTGGTTGCAAGCCTGTAACCCCAGATTTAGGAAGTAAAAAAAAAAAAAGAAAAAAGGGGAGAAGAGAGACAGATACAACACACTACAACAAAAGACCAATGGTTACAAGAAAGTCAGGAGAGGATTACCTTGGAGCTACTGGAGCATCTGTTTTAAAAAGAATCTCCCAGACACCTTAGAAACTGTTTCTCAGAAGACTAAGAAGTGTCTAAAGGGATTCTGACATCCCTTGTAGTGGGAACTTGGGGGGGGGGCTCTTTGTGCTCTGAACACTCGACAAATAGACCTAATACATATTAATAATGGGCTAGATTAACTACTCATTCACAACTTTTTTTTTTTTTGAGACAGTGTTTCTCTGTAACCCTGGCTGACCAGAAATCCTGACCAGGCTGACCTTGAAATCAGAAACCCACCTGCCTTGGCCTACTGCATTGGGACTGAACTGCTCAGCACATTCCCCTGACTGCATATAACACTGAATCCTATTCAGTTGTGTTAGACCCTACATAATCAAGACATGAAACTACAAAGTAACCTTCTGGCCAGCCATAGAGGGGCAGAGGCAAACACAACAGCCAGAGGGCTTCTCATCCCTGCTGACGGCCAGTTTCCATGCTGTAATCTTTCAGAGTTAATTGTTAACATATAGGATGTAACCTTTTGAAATTGCCGTTTTTGTACTCATGAAAGTTGCTGCATGTAATACCAATTTCATTGTCTTAAAATCACATGTACGTGTGTGTGTGTGTGTGTATTTGTGCACATTGAGTGTGATGCCTGTAGAGGCCAGAAAAGTCAGATTATCCTTTGAGCTGGAGTTATATATTCTTTGGGATATGGGTGTGAACTCTGGTACAAAAGGTACATGATCTTAAACTGACCCATTTCTCCAGTCCCAACAATAGTTTTTATGGTTAGGTAGTATGCAATGTTTGGATATATCACAATTTAGCTGTCTCTTCTGTAGACTTATTTCCAATTCTCAGCTGTCATAAAAGTTGCCATAAATATGCACAGGCTTCAAAATGTGGGCATGTATTTTAACTTGTAACTACTTAAGAGTTTAATGGCTGAGATACATTTGTACTATTTAACTTCAGACAAAACTACCAGTCTCCCCCAGCTGACAGCAGATACAGTTTCACACTTTGCAAGTAACATGTATATATACTAATCTGCTTAGTTCAATAGGACTGAGCTCTAGGAATGGATAAAAGTCCTAGCATGCAATTTGAAAATACTTCATGTTACCTTTTAAGGATTTTCAAAATACCGAACTGGATGACCAACATTATTTTATAAAACACGCTATGGGAGTATTATCTAAGAATCCTAACTCAGCATAGATTAATGCTTTGTTTTTTTAGTCTCATCTTGTGCCCATTTAGAAACTCAGCGTAATTCTACTCCTCTTCAGACTTGATACTGCAGCTAATCTTGATTAACCAAGTTTTATTACTTTTCAACCTTTGCTAACCCACATTAAGGTAGTCTCGTTCCACCATACCTTTTAGAATGTTTTAAACATTCCTTTTTGAGAAATAAACCAGTTGAACCTGTGTCTCAGTTTTTTTTTGGTGACAGGTTTTACTTCCTGATCCACACTGGCCTCGAACTCCAGTTCGCCTCCCAGATGGCATTAAAGGTAAGCCAGGTGCCCAGCCTTCTTGCTCATTGAGAA
This sequence comes from Ondatra zibethicus, assembly GCA_004026605.1. NCBI lineage: Eukaryota > Metazoa > Chordata > Mammalia > Rodentia > Cricetidae > Ondatra > Ondatra zibethicus. The sequence goes on along the minus strand of PVIU01023157.1, from coordinate 22,861 downwards.
AAAGCATGGTGAGAGAAACTTCATTGAGTGTGGCTAGAGCTCTGGTCACCAATATGCAGAAAAGGGACCAAAATCAGCTTCACACACTGAATCTGAGGTACCCTTCTAAGTTTGGTAGCCAGTGTACTGTGGGGCCATGCAGCTGTTTAAAAAGGAATCCTGGGAACATGTAATATTAAGAATACAAGATGCTGTTGAGGGTGTCTGGACCTCAAGACAAGGGAACAAAGTTCTCTTTGGCCCCAGGAGTTTTGTTGGCCACACTTGACCCCAGTGCCATACTCCACACTTGCAGCTAGACACCTATGCCAAATGCAGGCCTGAGACTCCCTGGCAGGGCTGATCATAGACATCCTCTGCTGCTAAAGAACACCCCACCCCCTTGCCCATAGTCTGAGCTTGCAAGTGCTGGGCCTTCAGCAGTCACTTTCACAGACTGCCTGAGGTTAAAGAGACAGTCATTTGATGACATTCCCTTTTCAAAACTTCCCCTCTGCATCCCAGTTTACCTTGTCCTTAAACTGCTGGGGCTGGAACCCCCACCACACACTCAAAGCACTCTTCCTGCCTCAGCCAAGTGTTGGGATCGGATCACAGCCTATGCAACAGGCAGTTGTACCCACTGCTGGCCCTCAGCAAGTTTGTGCCCGCTGAGCAAATTCTCCACAACCTGAGCCACACCCTTAGTAAACACAGAAAATTAGGATCTTACAGATTAAATACTCCTTCTATTAAACCTGACAACTGCCAAGTAGCAACAGAAATTCAATGCACGTTTAGAATACTGCTCATGAAGATCCTTCATCTATTGCGGACTTGGCTGTAGATGCTAAGCTGTCTTGTTTCAAGACACACTTATACCACAAAATGTTTTAGCAACTGTTTCGTAAAAGAGGTAAGGGCAGTTATTTTTGGAGGTTCAGGAAAAGAACTAAGACACAAACTATTCTCAGAATAGGAAAATTTATTACTGTGCTTCCACTGTCAAAATTTAGGATCTTGGTCTTTCCTTCTTGCCTTTGTACAGGGCCAAAAGGGACACATTGGCTACTTTAACAACCTTAAAGCGGACTCCAGGAATATCACCTACGGCATGACCCTTTCGACCAAATCCAGCAACCAGAACTTCATCGTTTTCCTGAAATAAAAGAAAAGTCCGTTTAGATTTCAGTAGTAATTAAATGCATACTAATTAAAGGAAATGCCCAACACCAGAATTTAAAAAAGCCATCCCCCAAACAGAAGTACAGACTATAAGGCACCCACCTCAATGAAGTTCAAGCAACCATCATTGGGTACGAAAGCTGTGATCTTCTTGCCGTTCTTGATGAGCTGGACCCTGACACACTTCCTGATAGCAGAATTTGGCTGTTTGGCTTCAACTCCTCTGTAACACCAATAACACATTGATCTTCACATGAGTGAACAAGATTTCTAAAAAAATGACTAGTACCCACCCTCTCAATCCAGGCTCAAATCCCTCAGATTCTGTGATTTCAACTAAATTTTCTTTCACCTGAGATTTTCTCAGAACTGTAGAGAGAACATCTAGCTCCTTTGGAGCTGCAAAAATGAGGTAACTAATAAAAAACTAAACACACAAAAATTGCTTTTTAAATTGATGCTTTCAGGCCGGGTGTGGTGGCTCACGCCTTTAATCCCAGCAGGGAGAGGCAGAGGCAGGCAGATCTCTGCAGGTCTAAAAAGCATTAAGTTCTAGGCCAGCCAGGGCTCGGAAAGCAAAACAAATAGTTCAAGACCAGCATGGTCTACAATGTGAGTTCCAGGACAGGCTCCGAAGCTACAGGGAAACCCTGTCACCAAACCCCCACCCCAAAATAAAGGCAATTTTTTGGGAGGCTGGAGAAATGGCTCAGTGGTTAAGAGCACTGACTGCTCTTCCAAGGTTCAATTCCCATCACCCACATGGCAGCTAACTGTCTCTAACCCTAAGATCTGACCCCCTCACTCAGGCATACATACAGTCAAAACCAATACAAATGAAATAAAAATAAACTAAAAATGACAAAGGGGGGGAAAGCAATTTCTCAACCCCCAAAACGATGAAAAGTACCAGCTGGTTCAGTTACACTTTGAACAGTTCTCACGCTGTTTCATACGGCCTTAGTTATCCAAAGTCTTCTCCCATTCCTCCAAGACCAATGCTGAAATTAAGAAAACCTTTTCAATTTTATCTAGTTCTGAACACTAATCTTGACATAAACAAGGGTACCTTCCATTCTTTCTCCTTAAAAACCCAAACCAGCGTGCACTCAGAATCTTTTGTAGCTTCGAAGAACTACTCGTTCTCAATTACGATAAAGCAAGGCTTTTAAAAGGAAGCAGTCTTTCACTTACACTTTTTCCAGCACGATTCCTTTGGCATGAGAGGCACCTCCAAAAGGATTGGCCTTCAGGGCTGTGCCCAAGTGGGCTTTCTTGTATTGTTTATCATGCCACTTCTGGTCCCGTCGGTGGCTGCGGAGCTTCCTGGCAGTACGGAGACCACGACACTTGCCTGAAATTAAAACACCAGAGTCCTTTGCAAAACCGCCGAAGTCGCTTTAATACACAAGCCTTGCCGGAAGGGCCTTTTACCCCGGAGTCTGAAGCTCACCTTGGTCCGTGGGCCAGTTGCCCTCACAATTCCCTAGCTAATTCGGCGGTGTAAAAACACACCCCGATGAGGCCTTTCGGCTTACATAAATTTCCAGAGCAAGGCTCTGTTGCAGCTGCGGCTGCCAGGCCGCGGCCGTAGACCGCATGAGCCCTCCGGCCACGTGCCCGCGAGAGCCTCTTCCTCCGGCCTCCACCCCCGTGCAGCCATGCTCCCCGCTCTGTCGCCCCACGACCGACTGTACCCCGAGCCCCAGGTCCCGCCCGCAGGCGCTCAGCCCGACCACGCACGGCTCACCCATCTTGCCGACGCCACGGGCCCGAGAGAAAGAGAGAGCCGGAGCAGGAAGGAACCACAAGGCACTGCGTGAAGCCCCGCCCGGCCGAGGACCCCGTGCGACCGTCCGAGAGGCGCCGGTGCCGATGTGGGAGCCTCCTTTGGAAATCGCTCAGTGCCTCCACTTTTCCGAGACACAGTCTGAGTTTTATTCCATTTTTATCAAATTCAAAGCGATCTAGTTTACGTTGTTATTTCCTTTTCAGGCAAATAACAAAGATAGAGGAATATGAACTACTAATCCCAGAAATCTTTGCGGTAAATGCTTACTGCGCAGGCGTTCCCGGCAACCTCCCGCGGGCTTAGGGTTGGGCGGCGCTAATTCGGAGAGGGCGGAGCGGGACGTCTCTGACGTCACTGAGTGGCCGTGTCCTGAATTGTAGTCAGGAAAAGAGGCTTCTGAGGCTCACACTCAACGTGCTGTACAGTAAATTGTAAATTTTAGTGAGGCAGTGATACAGTGATGAAAAAAAATCCAGCCAGACTTTAGCTTTAAAGAGTGAGCTGACATTTGCTGGTCGTGCGTCCTTGCTTACTCTTTTAATTATAGTACCTTTACAATTTGAGTTTCTCCTGAAAAGTGAAGTAAATAGAGGTTTTCCTAGGATGTTGAGTCACTTAACAACAAAAAGTTTAGTATCTTTGCCTGGGTATTTGGCAGTTAAGAGAATGAAGATTTCTGCTCATGTGAAGTTCATGTTCTAAGTGTGAAGGGGCAGACTAAAAGTAAAAAAAAAAATATTTTTTACAAACTGACATAAAATTAAAAAAAATTTTATTTAGTAGCACAGGAGGTGGCTTTATCGGGTACTTTAAGAACACTTCGCTGAGCCGGTCCATGGTGGCGCACACCTTTAATCCCAGCACTCCGGAGGCAGAGACAGGTAGTTCGAGGCCAACCAGTTCTACAAGAGCTAGTTCCAGTTCAGGCTCCAAAGCGATCAGAAAAACCCTGTCTTTAGAAAACAAACAAACAAAAACAACAACAAAAAAAAAAAAAAACCCTGCATCGCTGTAGGTTACATTGGAGCTGGGAGCCTATATTTATCATAGGATACAGCCTTCCAGAAAGGGTTCTCGGTCAATGAGCTGAGAGATCAGTGAATAGTGAGCCGAGATTCTTCTCTGAAGGCCTGGGTGTTCCTGGGACAGGGAACTCTACCACAGTAAAGCTTTCTAAAACTCCTGTGGTGGCCGAGCACCACTTTTAAGCTTTAAGCTGGGGGGGTTCTTAAATAAACTTTGTGGTTTTCTGGTAGAGACAAAAGCAGTTCTAGATGGTTCTGGAACCATTTAGTAAAGTGTAATTGTAAAAGGAGGTGATAGCAACTTGGATACTCATTGGAGGGGCTAAAGTCGCTGGATTGGTTTGACTGGTTTGTGGTAGAGTCTAGGATGGTTTTCTGAGGACTGGGTTTTGAGTGAGAAGGAGAACTGAAAAGAATGTGTGATTGGCCGATCAGAACTTCAGTACTGTAGGGAGACTGGAATGCTGCAGTCCTTAGGGCCTTATCTTGAGCCCAGCCCTCTGAACAACCTTTCCTTGCCCGTTGCTGTGCTGGAACTAACATCTTGTGACTAATACTTAAAAACCTGCTTCCACCAGTCAATCCAAAAGCTAAGAATCTCATCAGATATCACCTTGGGCCTACAGAAAAGCTTTCCCCACCTTGATGCTTCTACATCTCTGGTGCACCCACCGATTGATTTTAGACTTGCCTTGACTTATGAGGTTTTTGTTCTGTGAAACTGTGCAAACTTCATGAAACTGCTTCTGAATTCAAACATAGAATTTAGTGTAAGTTAAATCTGTGTTCCCCGAACACGGTAACTCAAAATGTCTCCAGAATAAACCGTCCCTTGTTCCTTTAAGACAAGAGCTGTGACGTTTATGTCATTGATTGATTTTTCACTTGAGCAACTGTATTATTACGTGGGAAAAGCTGAAACATTTTTTTTGAGACGCGGTGTCATGTAGCACAGGCTGGTCTTGAGCAGGTCGTCCTGCCTCAGTTTCCTGAGTGGCATGATTACAGACACGAACAGCCACACCTGGTCTGGAAGAACATAACTGTAAAGGGAAATTAAATGCTCTGTTTTGTGGGTTCGGTTTCACATCCAGGGGTGTGAAGTGGGTCAGTAGACTTAAGTTCAACAAAATACTGAACAGATATTCAGATATGGCAGAGCGAAACAACAGAAAAATAAATAGCACCTGACCTTGAGGGATGCTCGGCAGAGGGCAAGAAAATGAAAGAAATGATTTCTACCTTCTTCCTCAGCATCTTCCTCAGCACCACTGGGGACATATATATACCTACATCAGCTTCCTCCAGTCAAATGACGTGGTGATGTAGACAACAGGTGCCATCTATTCTGGAGATCTCTCAGAGACGTATGAAGACCACCACGATGATATTCTCTCAGACAAGTACATGGTTGGAAGTCAGTAACCCCGTTACAAATGGCTCAGCCAGGGGTCGGTTAATAGCACCGTTTTGATGCAAACAAGCACTTCACCCCTTTGCCTAGACAAGGCCAGAGCCTCCTGTCATAAGAAAATCCTGTTTTACAGCTTAAAGAAGCTAACCAGAAGCTGTAGACAAGAAAAAAGCTCTCTTTAAATAGAGATGTCCTGAAATAAACTGAGTCCCTTATTTCACACAGCTGATCACAGACTCTCAACTAAGCCTGTCCACTTTCTGAGTTCTAACCCAACAGCATGACTTCTTTTGTTCCTCTTTCCCATCTCTCTTTTCTAGACCCAGGCAAAATCCTAATCTTGACTATCATGACAGTCTAAGCATCCATTTCCACTCAGCCACTCACAGAATTCCACTACAGGACGTACCCTCTTCTGCCTCTGGATAGCTGCTATGATCTCCAGCCTGCTTGACCTGTTACTTTTCCTCTCAAATGCCAGTAAAATTGTCCTGGAGTCTCCTTTGAGACTGCTTGTAAATTATTTTTATTAACAAGTCAATTAACCTGAAAAGGCTGTGCCCAGTGAGAACTATTATTGTCTAAAAGAGTTAACACAGGCAGGGAAAGGAATGGGAATTTCCAGGTGCTAGGCACCTAGAGATTGAGGAGATGTTAGTAACAAGATAAAAAGATACAATGATAAGAAATTCCAGAACTGTATAACAGGGAGAGTGTACTTGGTAATACTGTGTACTGAAAAGTTGTACCCAGCGGCAGTGGTGCACACCTTTAGTGCTAGCACCCGAGAGGCAGAGGCAGGGAATCTCTGAGTTCAAGGCCAGCCTGGTCTACAGAGTGAATTCCAGGACCTTGGTGGTTTTTTTTTGGGGGGGGGCAGGGTTTTTCTGTGTAACAGCCCTGGCTGTTCTGGAACTTGCTACCTCAACCAAACTGGCCTTGAACTCAGAGATCCACCTGCCTCTGCCTCCTGAGTGCTGGGATTAAAGGTGTGTGCTATCATGTCTGGCCTAATTTGTTTTGTTTCTTACAAGTTTAGTAAATTGGCTGGAGAGATGGCTCGGTGGTTAAGAGCACTGGCTGTTCTTCCAGAGGTCCTGAGTTCAATTCCCAGCAACCACATGGTGGCTCACAACCATCTGTAATGAGGTCTGGTGCCCTCTTCTGGCCTGCAGGCATGCATGTGGACAGGACACTGTATACATAATAAATAAATAAATAAATCTTAAAAAAAGTATGGTAAATCATCCTGTAATGTCATCTTGTCTGGTGTTTTCCTTGTGGAAAGATGATTAAATACAGTGTTAATCTTTTTAATTGGTATAAAAAAATTCACAGATTTGATGTGGATTTTTTTCTTGAGTCATTTTCTAGGATTTTATCTCTCAATTTATCTGAGCTCTCAAAATTATTTTTTAGAACTATAGGTTTAGACGGGATAATTTTGTCCATTGTTACATTTTGCATACACATATGTAAGTTTACATATATGTGTGTGCATATCTATTGTAAGACATTTAATTATGAAATTTAATTCCTTTAGTAAATATAGTCTTAGTTATTTGGTTGTTTAGTTATGCTATGTTTTCAGTAGTGGGCTTAATTACAACATTATTCTCTTGTTAGCTTTTCTTCGGACCACAAATAAAGTATGATTTAATGTTCAGTGTGAGTTCTGAGGCAAATATTAGCATTACTGTAGCTAAGCAAGGCAATAGAAGAGTTTAAGCAACCTGTGCACATGGCAGGAACCTCAGCAGCCTATGAAATTGAGGGCTAGCCTGGGCTTCATGAGACCTTGTCTCAAAAACCAAAGGCAAGGAACAGCTTGAAGAATGAATGAACGTTTGAAGAGAAAGGTTTCAAAGGGTTCTTTCCCTCAGGGATGGTGAGCTAGCAGTAGAGGAAGGAAATGAAGAGGTAAGTGGTCCCAGCCGTGTTCACCCCGTTGGCTAGGCTGGAGGTGTGGATCCGACTCTATGCTGAAAGGCCGTACGTTTTAATTAAAAGGATCTCTGTGCCTGTTCTGGAAGAATTGCTGTGGAAGCCAAGGGGAGACTTGGGTGACAGAGCAGGCCTGTTACAATGTCCACTGAGAACCGTAGGAAGCCGCCCTGGAAATCGAGCAAAATGTTGAGATTCAGGCTCTATGATGAAGGAAAGAGCAGGCTCGTCTCCATCTCACCGTACGCTCCACAGCATCCGAGGGCTTTTGGTGTCAGGAGTGGATTACTAAGGCTGTCCCTATATACTTCTTTTTAACTGTCTTAACGTCTGAGCGCTAGGCGCTGCTGTCAGTTCTGTTTCACAAAGATGGAACTGAGCTCAAGGAAGCACATTGCTTAAACAAAACATGCTTGCTTTCACATTAATTATAAAGCAGATTTTTTTTAAAATTTATAAGAAAAAATCTGCTGCCGGGCGGTGGTGGCACACACCTTTAGTCCCAGCACTCAGGAGGCAGAGGCAGGTGGTCTCTGAGTTCTGGGGCAGTATGGTCTAAAGAGTTCCAGGACAGCCAAGGCTACAGAGAGAAACCTGTCTTGGAAATCACCCTATCCCCAAAAGAAACAAATAATAATAATAATAATAATAATAATAATAATAATAATAATAATAAATCTACTGAACGTTAAGTAAACATGATTCAAATCTAGATGGAAAATAGGTTGCTAAGCTGTAAACCTACCTGGGCAAGTACAACTAAGTGGGGGTAGCTGTTGTGTTTTCATTAGAGTTGCAGCCCAACATCCCTGGGTCATTAGAGACTGAGGAAATACCAAGAGACACCTGGAACAAAGGAGCTGGTTGGTGACTCTGGCGATTCGCGCCAATGGGTGAGAGGGTGCGAACAGTCTTCTCTTGGTCCGTACGTTTTCCAGCCAAGAGGAGTTCAGTTCTTGAAACACCGTGTTTCTCCTGGTCGCTCTACTTTCTCCATCCAGGTCAGCAGGGCTGACGCCAGCGATAAAATTAGGAAGACATATTTCGACATATTTGGCTTTTCCCTTTTCTATCCCAGGTTGTCCATGCCCTGAACATTTCCTCCATTTTTTTCACAGCAGGCCTCTCTTCCTGCTGAGAGCCCAGTGTTTGTATCACAGGCTGCCATGCCTGGGTCTTGCAATCCATTCTGCGTTCACACTGAGTCTTCCTGGGTCCTTTTAGTCATAGAGAGGGAGGGTCTCAGCTTTGCAGCTTCTACCCTTTGTCCTCTTCCTTAGCTAGTTTAGCATGCAGGGGTGTGGGAGCAATATTTTTATCTCAGTTCTGTCAGATGTTTGTTTTTTCCTCAACTAAGATGCAAGATTTGGTTTTCGGAAATTGGATCAGGTGGTGAGATTTAGGTTAAGGGTGATGCCGGCTGGTTATCCCACACCAGGAGAAGTTTTAGATTTGGGGGGAAGGGCCAAAGGTTTTAACAGTGTTGACAGCTAATATTGGAGCATTTAATGTAGTTGGAAATAACGCCTAGTGTTTTAACTATAAAAAGCGATGTAGCAGTTGCTATGGAAACGCGACAAGTTAAAATAACAGCTCTAAGTGAGAATACAGAGCAGCAAGGGCAGGCCCCTGATTACAAGATCCGTGTGAAGGCAGCTGATGAATGCCGAGTGCTTCATTTTACCTGATTAAATTATTAAACGTAATTTTTCTCTTTATACAAAATGAATAGAATTTCTTATCCTTTCGTTCGAACTGCCATTTGGTGCAGCGATTATTCTCATAACTATTCCAAGGAGAGACTAAAGAACTAAGTCTGCATTGCCATGTAATCTAACTAATATTCAGGCCTGATCTGTAAAAATCCTGTTATAATTAAACCTCTATAGGACCCAGGGGGAACAGCAGGGCTGTTCTTTGATGCCCTTTGTGAGATTCCTGGAAGGGAGCTCTCATTTTAAATATGCACATTAAAACTTGCCCCCAGGTATTCTCTAGCTTGGCCAAGAACCAAACAAAGGAATCTAGGCTTCAATTTCAGCAGAGGCCATTATAAGAAAGGTAATTTCCCTCCCTGCTAAGGAATATTAAGTTTTCGAATGTCCTTCCCTGGAGAGGTAAGGCCAGAATAGATGGAGCAGAACCATCCCTGCTGTCTGTGAATTCAGTGGGGGAACGATTCACGGTCATGGAAGGGGCCAAGAGAGACACTTTTAGGCCTTGGCTTCCACGGAGGAAAGAAGACTCACAGGAATATTTCAGAATTATGTAAAAAATAAAATGTGCTCACAACATAGAAATACAAAGCTATCAGAGTAAATTCGCAAAAATTTGGTCATCCTATACTAATGAGAACTTGTTGGTTAAAAGAGTTCGTGGAAAATAAATTTCTTAAAAGAAAAAAGAATCAGAGGAAATAGAAACAAAATGGATAAACGAATGGATGAAGAAATAAATACATCAAAATAAAGGGCTCTAGGATTTTACAGGACAGGTCCTACCCGACACCCCCGCCCCCCGCCTTGTCTGCCATGTGGTGGTGAGGATGAGGAAAAGATGTCCTCCCTCCCCACCTCTGGACACCTGTGGCAGTCGGGAGAGCTGACCTAGACCCTCACCAACTGCAGCACAAGGGAGATCCGGCTCTGCACCTCACCTAGGCACCAAAATGGAGCTGACCTAGATCCCGACCAATGGCAGCACGAGGTAGATAAGGATGCACCTTATCTAGGCACCAGAGTGGGGCTGGACCTGTGGACAGGGATGGAGCAAGCTGCCCCCCCCCATCTGCCATATGGTGGTGTGGACAAAGGGAAGGTGTGTCTGTCCATGTCGTGTCGGGGCAGTACCCCTCCCACGTCCTTCCCCCTTCACCACCTCTGATAGGTGGGAGAGGTGGCTTTGAGGTCAGTAGAACTGGTGAGTAGGCCCCACATCTCACTGACTTGGGAAAGCAGGCCCTGCCCCTCACCTGGGCAACTCAGCAGAGCTAACCATGCTGGCGATGGTGCAGGTGAGCAGACTCTTAGGGCCTCAGTGCAGGAGAACTAGTCCCACTTCTCATGCAGTGTTGGGGGACAGATGCCCCCTCCCTCTTTCCCCTTGCCCCTCACTGCCTACAACACACCGGAGAGCCGGCCCCGTACATCACCCGGGCACCATAGCAGTGCCGACCATGCTCGTGGGGGCGCAGGTGAGCCTGCCCTGAGGTTGTGAGAGTGTAACTGTTGGCCCTGCACCCCTTGTCTGCCATGTGATGGTGAGGGAGAGGGAAAGATGCTCTCCCCCCTTCCCTTGCCACCTGTGGTGGATGAGAGAACTGACCGTGCCCCTCATTCGATGCAGAACTTGAGAGTGGGCCCTGCACTTTGCCTGAGATGACCGTATTAATGGAAGCATGGGTGCGTGGGCCTGGAGAAGGGCAAGCGTGAAAGACAGAGCACTGGCCCTGGTGTGGGCAAGGGAGAGAAGCTTCCCTCATGGCCCTCAAGGCCTGTGGTAGGCAGGAGAGCCGTCTCTGAGGTCACTAGAGTTAGACAGCTTGACTTGCCTCTCACCAGCTGCAGCACTAGACAGCACAACAGAGCTGGCCCTGGTGGTATAGGCGTGGGCAAGCTGACCCTGAAGCATGAGAACAGGAGAATCAGAAGCACCCCTTGCTGCTTACTATGTAGGGTGAGTTAGCCGGGTACTGGACAGCTCACCCTGGTGTTGAGGATGAAGGATAGCTGGCAGGCTGGTCAACCCAGCAACCACCTAGACCCAGAACCAGAGCTCTGAGTTGGCCCATCCCATCATCATCCACCCCATCTATGATCTGCTGGAGCATGTGAAGAGACTGGTCCTGCAGACCCAAAGTGACAGGCTGTCCATGACATGGAACAACAACAGGACAACAAAGAGGAACCACAGCGAAGGTCCAGTATGGATGATGTAGCAAAAGCTAGAGATCGCAAGCCACACCAACGACTCAATGCAATGAGTCATTGCAAAAACCAATATACGGACTAAAGAACTGTGTGACTCACTGTGCCACACTACAGCTTCTACACTGAGATTTTTCTTTTCTTTCAAACCTTATCTCTTTTCCTCCTGGAGAGGGTGGGTTTGCAAGGGTAGAGGGCAGATGGGAAAGGTGGGGAGATAAGTGGGATGGAGATGTCTGATGTTAAATCCACAGAGAATCAATAAAAAGTTAAATTTGGAAAAAAAAATGCAGGTCTTGAGAGATGGCTCAGTGGTTAAGAGCACTGGTTGCTCTTCCAGAGGGCTGGGGTTTAATTCTCATCACTCACATGGCAGCTCACAACTGTCTGTAACTCCAGTTCCGGGGATCCGACACCATCACACAGATATACATGCAGCCAAAACACCAATGCACATAAAATTAAACAAATAAAATGAAAAAATTGCTTTCTGCTCTTATTGGTGTCAGAAGTTGCTGACATCGGTCACCAGTAAGATGGACTGCTACTTCTACGCAGTGAGTAATGCACATATATGCACATAAATTTTGCCATTTATTCGATGGCTTCATGCTAAACTCACCAAATTTATGCTATTATGAAAATTATTATTACGAAAATAGTACTTTTCATGATGCAGACAGCAGAAATCCTTGTCAGATCTCTTGCCTCTGTTTATACCTGCCACTCTTCTTCTCTTCTTTCTTCCACCCTTACCTGGATGGAAGTGGACATCGAGAAGACTGCCGGCTTCCTGAGCACTCTAAAGGTGTTTGCTTCAGCCATCACGGGCTTACATTTTTGCATATTACCTGGAAAAGACTGTTTTTTCCATTTGATTGATTTGATTTTTTTTTCACCCTTTTGTTTCTGGTAAAGAATCTGGTACAGCGCCAATCAGTGTTTGCTGATTGGACAAATGTATGCAAGAGCAGGCCTCCTGTCTCATGTGCCACTGATCTTAGACAGGAGCCATGTTTCATGACGTGGAAAGAAATCTACAGTAAGAAGCATTAACATTTAAATTAGAAGCACTTGTAACTGATTTACTATTCCGATTCCAATTAAATCAGAAGTTGATTTGATGGAAATTTCTAGGAACCTCATCAGCAGTTAGATCCTGAACTTGTTGTAGATTTTTATATCCTGTATACCCCCCCCCCGCATGCCAGGAGCAAGACACACACACTACAGCAGTTTGCTGGGGGAACAAATACAACCTGGGTTTGTTTATTTCTTTTTATTTCATTTTATTTTTTTGGCATGTAAAGTAATGGATTTCATAGTGGCATTTTCATAGGTATGTGTAGTTTACTTCATCATTTCTATTTTTGCCAACTAAATTCTATGGAATGTTTGAAGCAATTCATTTTCTAGTTAAATTGCTCTAAAATTCAGGCCCTAGGAGTCACAACCATATGACAAGAAGTGGGGCTTAATTATGTGGGATTATTGATGGGCTCATAATCAGTCATTCACTCAGTACATTTTCTTGGGTATCCACTAGAACTCTACGTATATATTAGTTAATTAGTCAAGGTCCCTGCTCTCACTGGACAAGCTTTCTGGTGAGGAAGCAACAGAAATAAGTTAAAAAATAGTTAAGTACAAGTTGTGATGTCTGCTTACAAGGAAAGCTGAGTTGACCCGCACTGTCAGAGACCTCATGAGAGTTACAGCAGGTGACAACTAGTGTTCAGATGTCAACCCACCCGAGGAGTGACTCTGATGGAGGTTAATCCTGTCCAGGAAAGGCCCACAGGACCCTCAACTCTGGAAACTATTGCTCACATTTGCTAAAGCAGTTATGGTGTCTCCCCAGTATCTGCATTGTAGTATGTGATCTCATGAGATGAGTACATGTAATCTTATGATTGCATCTCAATCTTGTGTGTGTGTGTGTGTGTGTGTGTGTGTGTGTGTGTGTGAGTGTGTGTGTGTCTGTGGGTGGTTAGGAAGATGACTTCTCTCTACACTGTGTTCTCCACATTATGGTGAGAAACTTAGAAGCCTGTTCTCTGTCCTTGGCTTACTGACAAAACAAGTTGGCCAGATATGTGTCCTTCTGGACAGATCAAAAGAGGAACTATCTCAGAGCAGAATTGCTGGTGTCTGGCCTTGCTAGATCTAAGTTCTTTAAAGATTTTTTTTATATATTCTTTTATTTTTCATTCAAAAAAATTTACACTTCCTCCCCTTCTCCCAGTCCCATCCCGCTCCCCCACTAACCCTCCTCCCAGTTCTTTAAAGATTTATGATGAATTAGGGTGGTATTGCAAGTGTCTGTCCTTGTTAGATTAATAGCTCCTATATTTTTCTAAGTTTCCTTCACTGGCACCTCCCTGCTATGACTTAAAATGGCAATTAACACTTTGTACTTTTTAATGCAAGATTTTAGATTTAGTAGACTAACTGCTTTTGTTTAGATCCTGAGATTCAGGTGATAAAAAAGACTGTTAATTGACTAACCATGTCCAGATATTATTAATCACACTTTAGAAATGTAAAATAATGCACATATTCTTTGCCTTTTCCTTAGCTCTCTCAATGGTTTAGTTTTCTCCCTTTGTAACCTGTAGCAACCCCTTTAAGAAACAGCTGGTACCTCCTCACAGTTGCAGCTGTGGTTGGCTGCAAACTAGTTGATAAGTTTGCTACATATCTTCAAAGAATACCTGTGTCCCTGAGAATTTTCCTTGTAGTTTTTTATTACTAACAAGTTGCTAATGAATATATATGCATATAAGTATGTATATATATATTCATTATATATTTGCATGCTTGGGAATTTGTAATGGCATAAGAAATACTATTGGAAGAATACGAATGTAAAGTGTAGAGGAATAAGAACGTAGAACGTAGAAGAAATAGGAATGTTAGAATTGGGACAGAAACTTAGAGCTAAGAAATTATAGACAATTAGGACAAGAGAATCAGACATAAAGAAGAAATAAAGAAAGTTATCCTCAGATACTGTGTGAAGTTATTATAGAAATCTCTCAGTCCCCACTCCTGAGAAGCATTTCTCTTTTGGAGCTCTGGGTAGGGGCTGGAAGCTGTTCTCCTAGGCCTTCATGCCCCACAGAGAAAGCTCATGTGACCTGTTATGGGTGTTAAGCAGCTGAGGGCAGTCTGTGTGCCCACAACATAGTCAAGGGAAGTAGCTAACATGGCGAAGGAGAGAGCAGCAAGGGCTATCCTAGGCTTTGTAGGCAGTAGTTAGATTTGGATTTTGAGTCACTGTACAAAGATCATTATCATTAATTTACTATTTGGACTGGTGGATTTCTTTTTATCTTAAAGCATTGGTAAATACTGTTTTCTGTTGTTATATGATTCCTAAATTAGTTAGATTTTTTTCCCCTTTGTGTGAACATAGTTCTATATGGTCATATATGAATATGAAAGATGAATTTTTGATATTCAAAATTACAGGTAACATTAATTTAGCAGTATATAACAAGGCAGAACATAAAACAAAGCTGTTCAGCTCCCTATTCCTTCTGGATGTTGTTGAGGGAAAATTTTTCTACATGCTTCTACATTTTCTGTGTGTATTGTGAGCCTTTTGCTTTTCTTTGTTCTGGAAATTTTTTCCCTTCTGTTTTCATAATGAATAGTGTTGAAACATGAAAATGCATCTCCTTTCGAAGCCAATGGCAGGTTTGTTTATAGCCTTGGAAACAGGGGTGTTCTTCTTCTAGAATTAAAGGCCTGGGCTTCCTAAACACTATGAGTTATTGGGTCTTCTTGGGTTAGTCAGGTTCTCATCACCATGACAACACGCAAGTACAAAAGGCAGGGAAGGTTTCTTTTTGGCTTGCAGTCTCAGAAGTTGCAGGTATGATTGATTGGCTGTGCTGTCACAGGCCTCTAGTGAGGCAGACCTCCACAGTAATGGGACAAATGGCAGAGGAGACAGCTTATCTCACAGCAGTGTGGAAGAGAGAGAGAGCGAGAGAACAAGATTGTGTGTGTGTGTGTGTGTGTGTGTGTGTGTCAGAGAGAGAGAGAAAGAGAGTCTGAGATAGAATATATTTTTTGACAACAGATGTCCAATGATCCACTTCCTCCAACTAGGTCCTAGCTCCCAAGTCTATTCTGCTAAGACACAGACACAGGCACAGTGATGATCACGGAGTTGCTAGGCCACGGACACAGGTACAGTGATGTTCATGGAGTTGCTAGGCCATGGACACAGGTACAGTGATGTTCACGGAGTTTCTAAGACACGGACATTGGTACAGTGATGATCACGCAGTTGCTAGGACACGGACACAGGTACAGTGATGTTCATTGATGTTCATTGAGCTGTTGGGTGATGAGTCATGAAGTCTTTGTTTTTCACCCAGGGGTCCCGTTGTCTGCCACCATCTCTGAAACAGAAAGACTGATTTGTCAGCTGCAAGTGGTAAAATCTCAGGCTTTCCACGCTCTTGACAAAGACTCCCAAGCAATCTACAAGGTTGGAATAATGTGAGGCAAAGCCATTCCCTAGTGTGTTCAGCCTGTAAGATCTCCAATTAACAATGTTCCACTGTTTTTCTCCTGCAAAGTCACAAGATGAGTTATTCTCAGACAATCACATCTTAAGTGTGACTTCTTTTTTGAAATGTGTGAAACCTACTGGGTATTAATCATTCTGCTTTTAATATTTTTAACCATGTAGGAAGATAATCTCAAACAAAAGGAGTGATATGGTAAGATTTTAGGATCATCAAGATACATAATACTTGATTTAAAACTAACAATTTGGGCCGTGTAGGCTTGAATGATCCCCAAGCATAGTTTATGACTGATTCATACTACTATACTACTGTAGTTCCTCTGCACTCACACAACCAGTCTCACAATAGGAGATGGTCTTGGGATCATGCTTCCTCCCCACATAGGTTACCAGTAACAGACAGTGTCATTGATACTGTAAAGACTTCAAAGAGCTGTTCTTGCAGTGGTAGATGCTCTATGTCTCCAATATAGTGGCTACATGTGAAGGGTAGCTAGCTACTCAACACCTCGAATCTGATGAGTTTGAATTGAGAACTGTTATATATGTAAATTTCACACCAGCTTTCAGAACCTGGACAGCAAAGAATGTTAGATGTTTCATTAAAAAAATCTCAAAATTAAAAACTGTAGCATTTTAGATATATCGAGTTAATTATTAAAGAGAATGAACACATGGTTTCTGGGGTTTGCGTGGGCTCCTCTCCCCACCATGCTGTCCCAGTCTACCTGGGAGTGCTGCATTAAATGTGGGCATTTTTAATTCGGACTAATCTGATCTGGCTGGAATTATTTTGCATTGACGGAGAGACTCTTAGAAATATTTCTACCACTTAGTACTTGGAATTCCAGAGAGTCAAGAAGAAGATCAAGTAGATAGAGAAGTGAAGAATGGAAGTGAGGAAGTGAACGAGAAGGCAGAACAGCATTATGAGAGGAAGCAGGAAAGAATCAGGACAGGAAAAACTGTGCAAAACTTAATATGACAGCTATTGAGGCAGCGTCTCACATTGCCCTGGTTGATCTCGAACTGACCGGTAGCCAAGAGTGAAGTTGAACTTTTGGTCTTTTTATCATTTACCTTTTGTTTTTTTGAGACAGCTCTGGCTGTCCTGGAACTCACTCTGTAGACCAGGCTGGCCTAGAACTCACAGAGATCCTCCTGCTTCTGCCTCCCGAGTGCTGGGATTAAAGGCAGGTGCCACCACCACCTGGTGGACTTTGGGTTTTCTTGCTTTCCACATCTCAAGCTGGATGTGTGCCATAGCATATGTGGGCCAGCTCTCCCAGCTTATTGTTAAACTCTCATCCCACCCGCTCCCTCTCTCCCTGTGTTTTCCCACCTCCCCTGGCCACTGTGCTTTATTTCCTTTTGTTGTTTTCTGAAGGGATGCCTGGAGCCATGTGAGTAGGAGACAGACCACAAAGACGACAAGAATGCCATCAAACAAGTCTTCAGCTTCCCTCAAGACTTCTCTGAACATTCATTTAAAGACAACCCTTTCTCAGGCTGGAGGGATGGTTCAGTGATTAAGAGCACTGGTTGCCCTTCCAGAGGACCCAGGTTGGATTCCCAGTACCAACATGGTGGCTAAGAACCATGTGTAACTCCAGTTTCAGGGGATCTGAGGCCCTCTTCTGACCTCTGAGGGCAGACACTGCACACATTTAGTGTACAGATATACATACAGGGAGAACACCCATACACATAAAACAAAGGTTTTTAAAAAGTTAAAGATAGCCCCTTCTACTACCAATGTTTTCCCATTAGAAGTATCAAAGTCCTGAAGTGGCAAAAAAATGCCTGCACTTGGCTTTGGAAGACGTTCAGTGTTATGGAACTTTATTATGTGTGTTTTAAATGCAAATGTAAATCCTTTCTGGATTTTGTTTTGTAGACTTTTCGTGGAGTAATACAGCACTTTTTATTTACCCAGGCAGGAGGCTTTGTCTGTCATTTCATTTAATTTTATCTTCACCAGAATTATTTTTATTCAACATATAGCAGCATAGACAATACTGGATTTTGTCCTGACACCTTCAAGCATGCAGCATTGTCCTGAGCTCGTATCCCTCGCCCCGCCCCCTCTGCGGCAATTCTTTAAACACTGCTGTGTCCCTCTTCTGCAGAAAACCAGCACGAACCTGGCTGTCACAATAGAAGCTCTGAGAGCCATCCCATTGGGCATGCCTTTAACAGCGCCTGACTCCAAAGCCAGAGGGTCATCAACATCCCTCTCAAGTCATCTCCATAGATGGAAAGTTTACATTTAATAGAGAACTGTGACCTAGAACACATCTGGAAATATAGGTAAGTTCGTGCATTTTTTAACTGACTAAGACACCTAAAATATATGGGAAAATGTATACTTCATAGGTTTGAGAGAGAAGGTAATCATTTCCTGGAAAGTAGTGTGAGAAGCATATGAAGAGGTGTGTCACAGTCACATAATGGTGCAACTTCCCAAAAGGGCTCTAGCAATGTATTTTCTCTGCAGAGCGCTGCCTAATACTTTATAAATGTGATGACTAATTGCAAAGCTAAATGCTGGGTTAGCTCTGTGCAGACTGAGCTTTGCCAGGTCTCACCCTCCTTGCTGTGC
Organism: Ondatra zibethicus; assembly: GCA_004026605.1. NCBI lineage: Eukaryota > Metazoa > Chordata > Mammalia > Rodentia > Cricetidae > Ondatra > Ondatra zibethicus. The sequence goes on along the minus strand of PVIU01023157.1, from coordinate 4,448 downwards.
TATAGCACATCCTGGAAAAGCTACCTTTTTATTGGCCGAAGGTGCTGTCAGTCACTTTGCAAAAACAGTCCAGCCTCTGCTCTGTTTGCTCTATGAATTACCAGATGTGCTTGGTTTGAAGAGACATACATTTCTTGATGGGAAGAAAACTCTTGTTTAGTTTTTCACTTCTGTTTTTATGCATGGTGTTTTCAGCCACTTTGGACCAGATTCTTGCCTGGAAGAATGTAGGGTGAGTAACGGCCCATCCTTGAATGCAATGTGTTTGTGAACCTCAGTGCAAGTGTGAAATTAGATGTTTTTGTCATTTCTTTATATAATTACATATCTGCATTTGTTTACGGTTCAAAAATGTATAAGCTAGGTTAGACCACACAGCTAACTATAGTATTTATTGTACTATACTTTTACTGTAAAAGGCAAGGATTATTGTTCAAAACACTAAGAAACACTGCATTTATATTAAATATACCACTCCTTAACAGACTCTCAGTTCAGCCCTAGCTCTGGCTTCTTTTATGTTTATAAATAAGGGCTCAGTTCACAGTGTCTCCTGCTGCAATTATGTGAGTGGAGACCTTAGGAATGTATGACCCATGATCCCAAAGACGGTAGCCCACATTGACTGGTTTAAGGTGATTGTTTATGACACAGTATTTGCGATTAACAAACGCTATTTTTGTTCCCTTGTCTGTTTTCTTTCCATACCTTACAAAGGAGGATGCAGACTTATTTCTTAAACAGTACGTTTAGAATCTCAGCCGCAGCTAATGTCTGTCTTGTTTCCCAATTATTCACGATGTGCCATCACACCAAAGACTTCAGGGAAATTCGTGTGAACACAGAGCACAGCAGTAAACAGAGCGAGCCGGCAAAGCTCCTAAGTCAGCAGCTGATAACAGCTTTAAGAACAGACATTCGAAATGTTTACTTCTTCTCCCCTAAGTCAACTAGTGCTTCTTTCAAGCTTATTTTTAAATCGTACATGGTTTAAATGTCACCATGTTTTGTTTGGGACGGGTCTCCTGCAGCCCAAGCTGACCTGAAACTTACCTGTAGAGCCAGTGGAGGTCTTGGACTTCTGATCCTCCTCAGGCACATTCCAAATTCTGCGATTGCAGGTCATACCTGGCTTTGTAATAACATGGAATCCTGTGCTTTTGTGCTGTGCAGCGATTAAATTTAGAGCCTCATGAATGCTAAGTACGTGCTCTACCATTGAGCTATACCCCAGCCTATAAGACCTAATATTTCGCCGGGCGGTGGTGGCGCATGCCTTTAATCCCAGCACTCGGGAGGCAGAGGCAGGAGGAGCTCTGTGAGTTCGAGGCCAGCCTGGTCTACAAGAGCTAGTTCCAGGACAGGCTCCAAAGCCACAGAGAAACCCTGTCTCAAAAAACCAAAAAAAAAAAAAAAAACAAAACAAAAAACAAAAAACCTAATATTTCTCCACCAAGTTTATATGGAGATGAGTGGCTTTTGTATTATATTTGCAAAAATAATGTCAAAAGATGAAAATTCATATTCTACCTTCATTAGGGCAAGGACAAACATAATTTTAGCTTTAGAAGCTTACATCTTAGAAATTATACAAACAGCTGCATTCTTCACAGAAGCTACAAACCTAGATGTCACTAACAAGTGAATCACTAACAAGTGAACAAGAAAATGTGCTATATGTACACAACAAAATCTTCTTTAGCCCCAAAGGAAAAAGCAATTATGACATTTACAGGGAAATGGGTAGAACTAAAGTTTGAAGTGACGTACCCTTGACTTTGAAGCAGAAATGCAGCTTGTTCTCTCTCCTAGGCACATCCTAGATCTCGACTTTTATATCTGTGTGGAAGGAGGGATGAGTGTAGGTCAAGAAAATAGAAAAGGGACCATCAAAAGGAAAGAAAGAGGTCTTAAGAGAGGGCTGGAGGGGAGTAAAAACATGAGGTAGTTGAATACAAGTGTCTTTCTGTGGAAGGCGACTGTTGAAGGAAGCGGAGAAGGGGGTACAGAGAGGAAAGGAGGGTCAATCAAAGCAAATTATGTATGAAAATCAGTGTTTTGTATGGATAACTAAAATTTTTTAAAAAATGAAGTTAAACCACATAGATGACCATCCTAATCTAATAATACATGCTACTTCACTATAAAGGAAACAACAATTCATATTTTGTAAATATTCTTTCAAACCATGGAGCTGTAATAAAAAATATCTTTAACGCTGTAGGACTATTTCTGATACAGCAGTTTTAGCATGATGCACATTTCCTGAGTTTAAAGAGAAGTGTGGAGTGTGCTGGGCTTCAGGTGGCTCAGGGCCTAAGAGCGTACTTGCAGTAGTAAAGACCTGAGTCTGGATCTCAGCAGAAAAGCCAGACTTGGCCATGAACACCTGTCACCCCAGCCCTGCTATGAGGAGAGAACAGAAGACGACTGAAAAGCAGTGAGCTCCTAATCATCTCAAGAGAGTAAGTCAGAAGGGAAGACAAAGGTGACCATACCTGGCATTCTCCTCTGGCCTGTGCATACACACACATACACACACACACGGAAGAGCAAGCCTATAAAAGAAAAGAGTGAAAGTCACAATTCTTTCTTTTTTGGAATCCTTAATTGGATTTATTTTTCTGTTTGTTTGAGACAGAGCCTCATTGCACAGCGCTGCCTGGCCTGGAACTCCCTACTTCATTCAGTCTGACTTTGAACTCACAGAGGTCTACTACCGTTTCTACCTTGTGTTTTTTGAGACAGCATCTCTTCAGAGATCAGTTGGGCTGGTTAGCCACTGAGTCCCCGGGATCCTCTTGTGTCTGCCTACCAAGTGCTAAGATCACAAATGTATGACACCATGTTCCATGGGTTCTAAGAATTGCACTCTGAATACTTACCCAATGAGTTATCTCCCCAGGTCCACAGCCACTTACAGCCATTTTTGTTAGATTATATTAATTATACATTCTACGTTTTACTGCAATGTACAGTCACTTAAAATAGAATAATTTTATGAAAGGGTCTCACTACCTTAGCCCAAGCTGGTCTTCAACACACTATGTAGACTCAGAAGATCATGAACTTTTGATCATTCTGCCTCAGACTCCTGAAGCATTGCAGGCCTGGGCTACTCAGCCAAGTAAGGTCTAATTTCCTTACATCAGTGTTTCTCAACCTATTCACACAGATAGTTGTGGCCAGTTGCTAGTTCTTCCTGTCATTCAGGTACTACGTCATGATATGTGTTTTGTTTTGATTGAAATTACGTTTCTAATAAAATCTCACTTGGTACGGCTTAGGGTTGTATGCAAAACCTGTCTTTATTGCAATATTTTAAAAAAGAACAATGCTATTGAATGGTTAGACCAGAGATACATTGGAACCACGGTGAACTTCTCTGTTTACTATATGCTCTTCATTAACAAACACATGGAAAAATTTAATTAATAGACCAAAGCCTCAAACCAAGCACTTTAGCAGTATTACAACTTGTTTATTTGTTCATTAATATACTTTTATTCAATAAATATCAAGTAATATCGTCTGCTAACTAAATATTCCCAATTGATTTGATACTTTTATCTTTCCTAGGTAAAATCTACTTCACCATTTTCTGTTTTTGTTAATGAAGACACTTAAAAATTGGGTATATGAGTTGACTACAGCTCAAACTGAAGAAAAATGTAAAATTCTGTTCATGTGTATGAGAAAGCTTTGTGTCTCCAGGGAGTGTTTTCTGCTTGTTAGTTTTTCTATTGTTTATTCAGCAATGTTTCAGCTCACACGGGAGAATGTGGAGTTTGCATAGGTAGAAATGTTTGCATAAGACATACATTACTTTTGTTGTTCAGGAAATGAAATTTCTTAGTGCTCCCAAGTGCACCAAGATGAGATTGGCCTCAGAGGACTGATTTATGCCAACCTCACTCACAGGGGACTTCTTATAAACAGAAATGTTTGCTAGGCTGTGTGTGTGGCTCAGTGGTAGAGTTCATGCTTGCCACAGATGAAGCTCCAGGTTCATTTCTCAGAACTGGAAAAAAAATTCCAAACTAACTAGTATACATGAAAGTTCTTAAGTCTTTGTTTGCAAAGTCCCAAGCTACAAACACTATACATGCCTGTAAATGTCAGTGTGTACCTAGATGAATAAAATGTGCTATATTTGTACAGTTAGGTGTTTCTTAGCAATGGGTTAGAATTGAGCACTGATACATGCAGCGGTGTATATAAATTTCAAAGCCATTGTGTTAAGATGAAAAGAAACCAAATACTAAAGGTAAGTGTTATATGACTGTTAATTTACAATTCTATGAAATGAAAACTCATACAAAATGAAAGGAAATCATTGTACTTGCTTGGGATGAAGGTGGGGGGATGAAGGTGGAGGGATGAAGGTGGAGGGATGAATGTGGAGGGATGAAGGTGGAGGGATGAAGGGTGGAGGGATGAAGGTGGAG
>PVIU01023156.1:0-28005 GCA_004026605.1 Ondatra zibethicus | reverse complement strand
GATCAGACCATGAGTTGAGTCCCCATGTAGCCAGATGGATACATTTGGGGCCAGGCAGACATATGAACAGGGAAGAGGGATTTAGTGCTGCATAGGTCCTGGAGGGGGCTGAGAGGGGTCAGGAGGCTGTGGGGGAGTGGTTGGGGTGGGTCCTGGGGTTGTATGACGCCGTCCTTTGCGGTGACCCCGTACACAGTGCGTGTGACCACAGCCTTCCTCTTCATCCTCCTCACTCTCGGTGGAGCTCTCACCAAAGGCCCGAGGTTTCTCATAAATACAGCAGCCTGGATGGAGAGGGAGGAAACCAGTTAAAAAGGATGAAGAATACAACGTTCAGTCCGTTCCATTTCTACCACATCTATGTGAAAATTCTCTTCCAGCACTGTCTGCTCTTACCTTCCAGAATCTAACCTTCTTAGTCCCCCCTGCAGGGATTCAGGCACCCATGCTCCTTGTCTCTTCAGAGAATCTGAAGCACCTTTCTCCCACTCTGTCATGGCTTGCCCCACAGACTTGCTAACTCACAGTTTTATCACCCCCATCTATTTTCCTTTCCAACCAAGAAAATAAGAGAACTGTAGCATCTGGGAGACAGGGGCTAGGAACTGTAGCATCTGGGAGACAGGGGCTAGGGACTGAGGCATCTGAGAGGCAGGGGCTAGGAACTGTAGCATCTGGGAGACAGGGCTAGGAACTGTAGCATCTGAGAGGCAGGGGCTAGGGACTGAGGCATCTGAGAGGCAGGGGCTAGGGACTGTAGCATCTGGGAGGCAGGGGCTAGGGACTGAGGCATCTGAGAGGCAGGGGCAAGGGACTGAGGCATCTGAGAGGCAGGGGCTAGGAACTGTAGCATCTGGGAGGCAGGGGCTAGGGACTGTAGCATCTGGGAGACAGGGGCTAGGAACTGTAGCATCTGGGAGGCAGGGGCTAGGGACTGAGGCATCTGAGAGGCAGGGGCTAGGGACTGAGGCATCTGAGAGGCAGGGGCGAGGGACTGAGGCATCTGAGAGGCAGGGGCTAGGGACTGAGGCATCTGAGAGGCAGGGGCTAGGGACTGAGGCATCTGGGAGGCAGGGGCTAGGGACTGAGGCATCTGAGAAGCAGGGGCGAGGGCCGCACTCACACTTTGAAGAGCGGCGCCCCATGTGTTCATTGTCCACAGTGTCACTCGTCCATTCCACCTTCTTCTCTGGCTTCCGTTTCCGCAGTTTAATGGTTAGGCTCCGATTCTCCTGTAAGGTGAAGAGGTATGGGCCCATCTAGCTAATCTCCTCTTGACCTTTACTGTTTCCCAAGAAACCTCTTCTTCTCTTTTCCCTGGCTCAGTCAGTACCACACACCACGTCACTGGAGGAGCCAGGTGCTGGGAGCCGAAACAGAACATGTTTTAACCAGTTCATGAGGAATATCAATTCCTGTTCTTGATAACTACTAGTATTCAAAAAAAGACAATTCTTAACCCTGGGAAGGTGCCCACAAATCTTCAAAGGAAAACACAACCCTCCCTGTTTCTTCATCTCCCTTCTACATACTTCCACCTAATACTTGGTGGTATTAATACAAGCAAGTTATTTTCTCAGTTCCCTGTGGCTGGTCTTCGGCCTCCCTTTCTTTCTCCATACCTCTTATTCATGCTCTCTCTAAAGAGATTACAAGCATGTAATCCCAGCATTTAGGAGACTGAGACAGAAGCCAGTCTCTGCAAAGTGATAAAGCTTTTTTCTTTCAAAAACAAAATAAAAATTAAAAAAAATAAAGCAGGGCTACAGAGACAGCTCTGTTGGTAAAGAGCTTTCCTGAGTTTGATTTCTAGAACCATTATTTTAAAAAGGAGGTCAGATGTAGTGGTGGTGTATGTTTTTACAAACAGTACTGGGGATGTAGAGAGAAGCAGATCTTTCGCTAGCTGGCCTAGCTGATTTGGGCAGCTTCAGAAAAAAATGATTCTCAAATCAACAAGGGGGGGGGGAGAGAAAGAGGAGTAGCCTGTGCCTGAGAAACATTTAAGGTTGGCTTCTGCCTCCTCATACGTCTGAACAAGCAAAATAAAACAAAAATCCAAAACCGTCCTCTTCCAAAGAAAGCCTTCATTAGTAACGCTCTCATCTTCAAGTCCAGGGCTCTCTACATCCTACCAACTTATTCTCTAACATCCTGGCATCTCTGGAAGTAATTACTAACCTACTAAGCTCCTTCAACTCAGACATTATTAAACTCAACGTATCTTTCTCCTTTCGAAAGCAATTTAACTTGTTTTTGCAAAAATTCTATTTGTTTGCTCATTTGCTTCTCTCCTCTCTGATTTGTCAAAAAAAAAAATACTACTTTCACCTTATTTTCTTTCCTCATTCCCTCCACTTAAACAGGCACCCATTCCGTGACTATCTATTGCTAAGCACTCGTTCTTTACGTTTGCCTCCAAAACCATGCTTTCTCAAATGGTCTTTCACTCCTTCCTAGTATCCCCCTTGCTCCTTAACCCAGTTTCCGTTTATTACGTACACGGACCCCCACTCCAAATCCTAACCCCTATGCCCTAACTGTAACTGCGGATTAATGGTTCCTTGACCAGTCACTTTCATGATTTCAGCCGCTCCAAACATCCCATTCCCTTGCGATTTTCCCAAGAGTCAACCCCACATTTCCCAGATCCCAAACCCTCCAACTTTCCAAACCCCTGTTTCCCTCCCAGTACCTCCCAGACCCCTAAATAGGCCCCCCGCCCGCCTTTCTCACGGGCTCGGTTGTCACGGTAACCGTTGTCTCAGTGACGGTCTCACTCAGCCCGGCCCCTGCCTCCGCCATGGCTAAAGCGAAAAGCGAGGAAGCGGGATGAGACACCCTTCCCTTTTTCTGCGCCTCTGAGATCTAAGAGATCCGGTACACGATTCGGAGTAGCGGCCAGGATACTCTGGTTTCTTTTTCTCCCCCCCTTCCTCCAGGGCCTCTGCTTCCCACCCCTAGGGATAACCTGTCCAACCCCACTTCCGGCCTTTCACTTCCGGGTGTGACGCATGCTGCAGGACCCAGTTTCCCTTCCACAGCATCGCTTGACCAAAGCGCAGGCGTCACCAGATTAGTTCCGCCGTACTGTAGCAGTGCGCAGACGCCGCAGTTAGCAGAAGTGACGTCATGGCGGGGCGGGGCCATCTGGCTCAGGGCCTAAGTTCATTGGAGGAGGGGCAGCTCTGGGTTGTGGGGCGCCGAGGAAGTGAGGTCGATGTACTCTGTACCCCTTCCCTCGTCTGCTGTATCCTTAAGCCTGGGTAGAAAAGTAAGTGGGGCTCAGCCAAGCTCCGTTTTCTTATCATCTGTCGAGAAGTGGTTTTCCAGGAGCAGGAAATGCACTGGGTTCTAGTCCTCTCCCTGTCTGCAGGTCTTGGAGCGAGGGTACACTAAACTTGGAATTTTCCAACCATGGTAGGCCCTAAGATAAAAGTATGAGATACCCAGACTGCCATTTAGCTCCCAGTTTGAGGAATACGAAGGCTAGGCTGCGGGGGTCAGGGCAACATTCAAATACATCTGGTTAAATTTTGTTAAATCTCTCACTACCCATCCAAAAATCCCAGTTTTTCCTTACAAAGAGGAACTAGATTTAGATAGGATGTATGTATGTGTCTGCTTTATTTGTATTGACTTTGTGATGGTTAACATTACAATTAGAGTTACTATGCTTGGGAGACCAAAAAGCAAAAAGCCCCTAGCTTGTACAAGCTATACCCTACCAGTTCTCTCCCTTTTCCTAGAGTTAAAAAGACTAGTCTTCTCCCCTCCCCACCCTGTGTAGCCCTGGACATCCTGGAACACGCTCTGTAGACCAGGCTGGTCCCAAACTCAGAGATTTGCCTGCCTCTGCCTCCTAAGTGTTGTCATCAAAGGCCTGCACCACCACTGTGTAAAAGACTATTCTTAAATTGACAGATCTTGTAAAATTTGCAACAGGTCGTAAGAGTAACTGCTATTTCTGCTTTTGTAATCAAACTTGCTCGCTCTGCTCAACAGCAAGACATGTTAAAATTAGACCCTGCCTACTTGTAGAGAGAATATATGTAATTTTGTGGGTTTTGACTTTATAAACCTTGGGTTGATATGACTGGATGCTGCATCTTGAGAGCGCTCTTGGTTGCAGTCCTGGTGCCATGAGTATCTTGTACCAGAATTTAATAAAGCTTCTTATTAAAATGTATTCATGGTCATGGTGAATCTCTGAGTTACCCCAGACCCAAACAGCTTCATTCCAGACTCCATTATTTTATCCTTAGAGTTTTGTTTTCTTTTTTACAACCATATCCTAGGTCATTTAAATTTCCTTTGTAATAAGACAGATTATTGTTATCTTTGGCTTTAGGCATCTTGCTAGGTAGCTCTGACTGCCTTTGAATTCCTCATACAATTCCCTGCCCTCCAGCTTGAAACCTTCTTGCCTCTATCCCTGAAGTGCTGGGATTGCAGGGCATATGCCACGAGCCTGGCCAGAGTAAGGTTATGAATAACACACATAACGTCAAGGTTTCATAGAAAATATAACTTTAATAAATTCAGCTTGGGGAAGGAATGCTCTGGGGATGATGATTTTTTTTTTTGTTTTTGTTTTTGTTTTGGTTTTTCGAGACAGGGCTTTTCTGTAGCTCTGGAGCCTGTCCTGGAACTAGCTCTGTAGACCAGGCTGGCCTCGAACTCACAGAGATCCGCCTGCCTCTGCCTCCCAAGTGCTGGGATTAAAGGTGTGCGCCACCACCATCCGGCCGGGGGTGATGATCTTATTCTGAGAACAGAGCATGGTAACAGGAGAAGGAGAAGGCATCAAGGACTATCTTCACCTCCCAAGAGGAAGAGCATTGTTGCTGAGTTGCCAGAAAAGAGGTCAAGAATCTTCCTTTTCCTGAAACCTATGGAGAAAGAAAGGACTTATTATATTTAACCAAAGAGAATTTCTAGCAGTGTGAGATGAGATAAAACCCATGAAGGACTTTTTCTTATGACAGGGATGGGTGAGCTTCTCCTAAACAATCCTTCAACTCTAACCTTAAACCTTAAGGTAACTAATACCTGATTATTACCTTCAAGTATGCAAAAACTTCCCAGGACAGAGACCTATCTCAAAGGACCCTACTTATGCCAGAAATGCAGAATTCACCCAGACCTTAAGAAACCAAAGTTTGCAGGGCAGTGGTGGTACACACCTTTACTCCCAGCACTTGAGAGAAAGCCAGATCTCAGTGTGTTTGAGGCCAGCCTGGTCTACAGAGAGTTCCAGGACGGGCTCCAAAGCTACAGAGAAACCCTGTCTTAAACCCCCCACTTCCAAAAAAGGAAACCAAAGTTCAAGTTCTAAAAAACTAGCATACGGTCAAAATATACAAAGTGAAAAAGTACCATGAGAAAGTCAGAAATAGACAGCATCAGACCCAAAAAAACAGTGGGTATCAGAAATTACCACACACATAGAAACATGTCTAATATATTTAATACAAATTTAAAGTAAAAGGAGCAATTTAAAATCATTAATGGGAGCAGGAGAGATGGCTCAGTGGTTAAGAGTACTTGTTGCTCTTGCAGAGAATCCAGGTTTGATATCTAGCACCCACATGGTGGTTCACACCACCTGTAACTCCAGTCCCAGGGAATCTGACATATTTCTGGCTTCTGTGGGCACCAGGCATGTACATGGAACACTTACAAACATATAAGCAAAACACTCATATGCATAATGTTATAATAAAATGAGTGAAATTTTCAAAATGACTAATGGGCTTAATTGTTCAGGTGATTCATTAAGTTTGAAAAAAGTGGTTTAAAAATAAAAGAAAAAATTGAGACTCCCAAAAATAAGAAAAAGAAGAAAAAAGTAGTAATAACTAAGTGGCTGAGGAGATGGTTCAGTTGGTAAAGTGTCTGCTGCACATACATCAGGACTTGAGTTTGGATTCCCAGCACCCATTTGAAAATAAAGAAAATGCTGGGTGTCACGGTCCACATACACAGAATGGACTCCAGTTGGACTTAGAGACATGGGACAATGACAGACAGGATGTGAAGCACGATTAATAAAAACTCAGAGAAACTGGGGTTCAACCTAAAGGTCAGAAAAGCAAAGCATCCAGCCAGTGGCTCTTACCTCTACCTCACTTGGCAAATGGCGATCCTGCCTCCAAGAATCTCAGAATGAGACTGTGTGAGAGCTGTCTCCTCCCATTTTACAATCCCCTCTAGTTCTGGGATCAAAGGCATGCACCACCTGGTTTCTATGGCAACTAGTGTGGCTAGTGGAATTAAAAGTGTGCATTACCACTACCTGTCTGTAAGGCTGACCAGTGGGACTGCTTTACTCTGACCTTCAGGCAAGATTTATTTCTTAAAATACAAATGAAATGCCACAAGGATGAATGTCCAAAGCTCACTGAGTAGCCAGCCTAGCCTGAGCTCCAGGCTCAGAGACTGCCTCAAAAGACAAGGTAGAGAGCTGGAAGTGGTGGCACACACCATTAATCCCAGCACTCTGGAGGCGGGGGCAGATGGAGATCTGTGAGTTTGAAGCCAACCTGGTCTACACAGAGTTCCACATTGACTAAGAATATAGTGAAACCCTGTCTCAAAACAGAAAGGTAGAGAGAGATAAGACACTTGATGAAGCCACCCAGTGCCTAAGTCTGGCCTCCATATGTACACTTGCACAAATACATGCACACGTCCACATGAACACATGAATACACCATACATCCTACACTCTTACCACCATATACACATACAGAAGACAGACCTAATGATCTGCAGGAAAGACCTGGAGAAGTTACCCAGAAGACAATATATGCAGAAATAGGATGGAAGATACAGAAGACAAGATGAAAACTTTGAAAGTCTAATAACTAATTTGAGAGCATGGGGGACAAGCAATACTGGAATGAGATAACAGCTGATAAATTTAATTCTCAGCTTCAGAAAGCCTAATAAGGGGCTGGACATGTAGTTCAGTTGGTAGAGCTTATGTAGCTCTTGTGAAACTCTGAGTTGAATCTTCAGCACCATAAGAAACAGCTATGGTGGCACAGGCCTGTAATCTGGAATCCTTGCATTTGAGGTAGAAACAGGAGGATAAGAAAATAAAAAAAGAAAGAGGAAAAGGCAAATAGAAGAGAGCTCAGGGTATAGCTGAGGGCAGAGCACTTCCTTTGCATGCCTGAGGCCCTGGAATAAAGCTGATCGTACCCCGGGAAGAAGGAAAACAATAACAAAAAGCAAAGATACAGAAAGCCACACACTCGTATTCTACAGTGGAACTAGACAACAACAACTGTTCAGGCCATGTTCTTTGAATCATGCGAGATTAACTATGTAAAGTCACCCCTTTTGTGGTGGAAGATTTCATCATATCATACCCACTATGCAAAACAATGTCTGTGTTTTAAAATTTCCTTCCAGGTAGCTTTTGGTGTGTGTGACAGAGTCTCAGCATAGCCCAGGCTGGCCTTGAATAAATAATCCTCCTTCAGGTCACCACACCCAGCTTTCCTTTATCTTAAAAGATTTAGTTCACTGGCTGTCAAAAGTGTAAGGGGCCTGTCCAGATAGCTCAGCAGTTAAGAGCTCATACTATGGCAGAGGATCCAAGTTCAGTTCTCAGCATCCACATCCAACTGCTCACAACTACCTGTGTCTCCTGCTTATTTGAATATGTACCTAAAAACACCTACAAATAACTAAAACAAACAAACAAAAACATCTTTTTTAACAAGTCAGGTCGAGTGGCAAATGCTTGAACCTCAGCATTTAGGAAGCAGAGGCAAGCCAGGTGGTGGTGGTGCACGCCTTTAATCCCAGCACTCGGGAGGCAGAGGCAGGCGGATCTCTGTGAGTTCGAGGCCAGCCTGGTCTACAAGAGCTAGTTCCAGGACAGGCTCTAAAGCTACAGAGAAACCCTGTCTCAAAAAAACCAAGAAGGAAAAAAAAAAAAAAAAAGGAAGCAGAGACAGTAGAACTGCTTTGATTTGAGGCCAACCTGGGCTGTATGGTTGAGAGTTGAAGGCTAGCCTGGGTATATATAGTGATCATCTATCTCGAAAAAGACAAGTAATAAAAAAAGGGCTACAAACCTCCCTATTATGGACTGGACCAAATAAAATACTTAGTACCAGTCTGTCACTGCTTCTGTTGTTTGCACTGAAAAAGGGCAGAGGGAGGGGAAAAGATTCTCACCTGCAGTTGACACAGGTATAGAAGACAGTCTGACCTTCATCAGCTGAGCGCATCTGTCTGGTGTGGTACGCCATTCCCTCATGACCACATCGAGGGCAGCGCCTGTCAACCTAGGACGAAGCAGATGGGTTATAGAGACCTAGTCACAATAAGTCTCTGCTTTGTACAGTAATCAGACGATTACACCTCCCAGAAATTTTCCAGAAATGGAGTGCAAACCCAGGTCTCCACAGTCACCTGGCCACTGTTCTTTGGGAGCCAGTTCTTATCAACTTACCACTGGTCCCTGGGATTCAGGTCCTTCGTCCAGAGATGTAGGTATGACCGCCCCCAGTTTGTGGAACACAACTGAGGTCTTCACAACCTTCCCTTCGAAATCTGCCCAGAAAGTAAAAAGTTAACAGTAGAAAAGACGGAGGAGGCCACAAATCCTAGCAACATTCCCGCAGGTGGGTCACATCCCCCATTCAAGTTTCTTCCCTGGGTCAGTCCGACTGACAGATTCCTGCTCAAGGTCTCGCCTATTAAGCCCAACCAAGGCTGAGGTCACCCCCACCACGGACCTTCCATTGCACCCTCGGCTGGACCCAGCGTACTAACCCCTCACCTCGCACGTCTATGGAGAAGCCACAGCGAGGGCAGATGACAGTATCCTGAGCTCCGGGCAGCGGCAGGACCGAGCCGCAATCCGGGCAGAAATCCAAGTCTGATTGAAAGCTGGAGTGGGGGCTGGCCAGTTCCATGGCAGATGAGCGCTGGGAAAGGAAAAGGAAATTTATGAGTGAGGCACAGGGGTCTTGCCTTGGAGGTGGTGCCCATCGCGGTAATTACCTGAGTCCACCTCCGTCTGGGTCCTCCAGCAGCGTCCGGAACCTCTCAGCCCGTGGGAACCCTCGAGCGCCGGGCGCAGGAGGGAAGCGGCGAGAACCCAGATCCCAGCCGGGGGCTAGAGCGCCGGCTCGCGGGGCGTCGGGCAGCGAGTGCGCCGGGCGGGCTAGAGCGCCCTCGCGTCCCGGCGGCCGTTGGGCCGTGACGTCATAATCAGTGGCGCACTTAGTCGAGCGAGGTTTCGGGAGGGAGGCGAATCCCTAACGAAAGGGAATTGGAGGCCGCACACGGTCCGGTAACTGTGACGTCGACTCCACCAAGGCGAGTAGCTAGGGTTGGGCCGCCCGTTGCTTTCCCGCTCCGCACAAACCCTGAACTGTTCTTTCGTAGGGAATCCTACACTTAGCAGGGGCCCTAAAACTGGACTGATTTTTTTCCAGAGCAACTGATTAACCCTCGGGTTAAGAGAACCACAACTCCCGCCGGTTCCTGAGACGTTTTCTGCCTTTGGCGGCTGCTCAGGGCAAGAAGCAAAGCTTCAAGAAGCATCCTTGTGCTTCCTTTCGGCTGGCCCCTACCGGTTGCTGCCCTGAGCACTTAAATGAGTCGGCTGCGAACCGAGCAGGGGAATGAATGGTGAGGGTGAGCTTTGAGAAGGATTTGAGGGATTTGGAAGGGATGGAACGAGTGAGGTTAGGGCTCTTCTCGCCTTGGGTTCTTGTCAGATGACGGAGGCTAGCATCAATCAAAAGCGCCTCTTTGGATTTACTAGGGATTAGGTTTGGCTTTCACTCGCAGTTCCCATTCACCCGTGTTTAAATACTTGCCATCCACTAAGTGAACAATAGGGTAGGTATTTCATTCATCTAAAGGCTACAAAGTAAGGGAAACTAGTGTGCCGAAGAAGGACCGGCTTGAAGACAGCGTTCCCAGCCCTCCCGCAGCCAACCTGATTGCCATGCTAAGGCTGGTCTTTTTGTTTTGTTTCGTTTCCAGACAGGGTTTCTCTGTGTATCCTGTCTGTATAGCCAGGCCCTGACTGTCCTGGAACTCGCTTTATGGACCACGCTGGCCTCGAACTCACCACCTTCCTCTGCCTCCCTGAGTGCTGGGATTAAAGGCGGGGGCGCCACCACCGCCGGGCACCAACTCTGCTTTTATAGGACACAAGCTCTGCTCTTTCCTTAGGAGAAACTCTCATTTGTCTTTCTGTACATGTATTTAGTGTGCAATAAAACCATGGGGAAGGAGTCAAAAACCCTCAGCAAGATGTCGAAAGGACATCATTTTATTTAGACCCTGTCATTTCACTTAGGGATGAAATTGGGTGGCATTTTGCTTGTCTAGCAAAACTCTGTTGCTGAGCCCCATGAGAGTAGGGCATTTTAAATTTCACCTCTGTGTCTTCTTTCAAAGTAGAAATTGAAATTAACCCCACTTTTCCTTTAAAATTTGACATTCGTCAGACAGCCACTGTGGTTTGACTGCTACCTTTAATGCAGTAAAGGAACACAAACAGCATAAGGCACGATTTTCCTTTCCCAACAAAAGCTCTGCCTATCCAATAAGTATTGAGCACCTGTGCCAGGTTTAGAGCTGAGACTGGAACTGCATAGTTAAAGTCTGTGCTCTCTCTTAATACAAGTGAATAGTTAGAATACAGAGAGAGTACACTAGTAGGTGCTTGAGCCAGGGACATAAAGTCTACAGGGACGCACCAGGTACACGCCCTAAGGAAAAACTGCAGCATGCCTGTGTGGTGGTACATGCACTAGGGAAGCTGGGTCAGGAGGGTTGTGAGTTTGAGGCCACCTTGGGCTGCAGAGCAAGGTCTAAGCCAGCCTCCACATGTAATGAATGCCTGTTTCTAAAATAAATATGGTGTGCGTGTGTGTGCATGCCTGTTGGGATGGAGCCCAGGGCCTTGGTAGGTAAGCCCTTTACTACTGAGTTAAATTATGATAGCTATGAGGGAATGCTTAACTACTGTGTGATACTAAACACTCCTAATTTTGAGACTTAACAATCATAGTACTACACTGGATGCCTTGTGCAAGAAATGAAAATATGGGGCTGGAGAAGCGGCTCAGTGGTTAAAAGAATTAGCTGCCTTCCAGAGGACCCTGGTTTACTTCCCAGCATCCACATCACATGGGTACTCACAGCCATCTCTAACTCCAGTTCCAGGAGATCCAGTGCCTTCTTTGGGCCTCCACAGACACACAGCATGCAAGTGGTGCACAACATACACGGAAGCAAACACTCATATTCATAACGTAAAAATAAATATTTTATAAACAAGAAATGCAAGTGAGGTGGTCATTATTTTTTGGAGGCAGAGTCTCATAGCTTAGGCTGACTTAGAACACATAGTACTCCTCTTGTCTCAGCCTCCTAAGTGTGATTACAGGAATGAAACCTTCATGTCAAGTTCTAGGATGGTAATTTTTTCAATCTCAAACTATGAGCAAGTAAGAATGTCTAAGAAGGGCTGGAGAGATGGCCTAGTAGTAACCCTTGGCAGCTAACAACTGTTAACTCCAATTCCAGAGAATCTGATGCCCTCTTCTGGTGTCTGCGTGCACTGCATGCATGTAGGCAAAGCAGCAGTATACATTAAAAATAGAAATAAAGCCGGGCGGTGGTGGCGCACACCTTTTATCCCACCACTCAGGAGGCAGAAGCAGGCGAATTTCTGTGAATTTGAGGCCAGCCTGGTCTACAAAGTGAGTTCCAGGACAGCCAAGGCTACACAGAGAAACCCTGTCTCAAAAAACAAACAAAAATATAGAAATAAGTAAATCTTTTTTAAAAGGACTAAGAGGTCAGTGAAGCAAAATATTAGATATTAGGGCCTCCTCCATATTATAAACAATTACTTGTGGTTTTGCCTTATAATTTATATACTTCTAAATTTCAACATCAAAATGTTATATATGACCATAGATACCATAATATAGTGATCAGCTTTTACAAATATTTTTAGGTTTACTTATTTGAGTGTTTTGCCTGCATGTGTGTATGTATACCACATTGCGTGCCTGGTGCCCATGAAGATCAGAACACGGTGTCTGGTCCCCTATAACTGGAACAGATGGTTATGAGTTGCCATGTGGGTGTTAGGATTCGAACCTAGGTCCTCTGAAAGAGCAGCCAGTGCTCCTAATCACAGAGCCATCTCTCCAGCCCCCAATAGTGATGGATTTTTAAGTTGTAAAATGAAACTCTACAGAGGAAGGAGAATCTGTGATGAGGTATACTAGGAAGACTCCTAGAGACCAAGGGGCTCACCTGTACCGGGCAGGTAGCTGACATTTACTGAGATGTACCATGTACTCTCTTTACACTAAGCCACGCTTGTTCTTTATGACCCTGAGAGGGAGATCTTGTCTTACATCTGCACTTTATAAATAAGGAAACTGAAGTTAGTTGGCTTGCATCTTACATTGAGAAATAGAATTATGGCTCAGTTTTTCTTTCCTGTCAGTCCTCAAAGCCTTTGCTTTTGACTGTAGTTTGAGGATCCCCTGCTGTGTGTTTAGTCAGCTTCAGTGGCCTGAATGTGACCTCACAGTAAACTCAGGTTTGAGCAGGAATGACTCATAAAAACTTAGTGGCCTTCACTTGTGGTGCCATCAGCTTGATAAACAAACACAGGGCCACAAAGCTCTGCCTGCAGGGCCTCAACAGGAATAGTCTCAAAACAGATTTAGGGTGAAGGATGATTGACAGTGCCAGTCAGGCAGGCAGAACAAAACAACGCAAAGATGCTGTATGTGCTGATAGAGGCACAAAGGGCCTGGCTGGACAAAGTGCAGAGGGACAGTGAGCTGACAAAACGAGAGGCCAGAGTTACCTCAGAGGACACAAGAGGCCTTGAGACTGAACAGTCTGGTTTGGGAGTGCTTAGGCCACCCCTCACCAAAGAGCCTGTTCCTCCCCTCAGTCAGCCCCAAGTACAAGATTCTGAGTGGTTCACACTGAGTCCACAGGAGAGGTGATTTTAGTTCACGTGAAAAGAATGAACATCCATGGGAAATTCAGTGGTTTCTCAGTGGAGAAATGACCTTTGCTGTTGGCCAGATCTTTGAGTTCTTTGACTGGGAGGGAGGATGGGTGAGCAAATGTGGCATCTCCCACATTCCAATCTACCTTTGGTTTTTTTTAATCTTCCAGATTGGCTTGGGCAAAAGCATCCAAAGACCCTAGGATTGCAGAAGGTCAACAGTCTCCACTGGAGAAAAGGCTCCTGGTAAATAAATTATATACTGTACCATTTGGAGTTACCCAGAAAAGGAGCCTGAGGTTTAAAATCCTTCTGCACAGGTGACACTTTGAGGTGGTACTCCTGTAGCGCAGCTTTCGCGCCTGTAAATTGTCCCAACACCAATGTCCAGAGTCTGGATTTTAAAACTTAGTTATTTATTGGTGATGGATACTGCCTGGGAGCATGGGACTTTAAATTGTTACCCTGAAGTAACTAAACGCTGTGAGTGAGTATGTGTGTGTGTGTGTGTCTGTGTCTGTGTCTGTGTGTCTATTTGCTTATGATTTCAGAGTTCTGGGATTAAGACATCTACCTTAATAGTATTGAGGAGGGCAAACTACTTTTAAATGTGTTTGAAGGGAAAATTATAAAGCTCTGACCCTCACTCTGACAGAGTCTCGGTGGCGTGCATACTACAGCAGCAAGACACTTGGTAACTCAGAAGTGCCGAGAGGAGAGCAAAACACTCTGCAGGGAGCAAGCTCATTCTCTTGACTACTGGCTGGCAAAAGCCGAGTCTTATTATAATAAAAGAATAGTGGAGATGATGAAAAAAGAAGACACCGGCAGTGAAACAAAGATGAAAGTGGAAGAGGAAACACCACCAAGCACAGAGGGACAAAAACTGCATTATTATGTGCCCGAGAGAGAGAAGAAGCAAATAGAAAGGCACATTCTCAGAACAGGCCAGGCCAGAGAATTTAAGAACAAAACCTGGAGACAGACACGACTCCTCAGTGAAACCATACTACCCAAATTTGTGCCAGAAAAGCAAAGCATCCCGAAAGCACAGAGAAGAAGGCAGGTAAATGAGAGAGAGCTGCACCAAATTAAAGATCATCAAGAACGCATGATTCGAGGGCGGGAACTTCTCGAGCAAAGACTCAAAGAAAGAATTTTGAGAAAAAGCCAGATTCCACTACCTGAGAGGCGCGGTCGAGGGAAGAAAGAGATAAAGGAGTTTGAAAGGGTTGTAGCGTACCCACTTTTCCAGCCATCCAGTACAAGTCGGATTAAAGTGGATATTCTTATGGAAAAATCTCAGGACGAAAAGGAAGTGAGCACAGTTATAAAACCTTATAGAAGGAGATTCTTGGCTGTGCCACCCTTTTTGAGAACTCAAATAGAAAAATTAAAGGATCAGTAAAATTTCAGAGCTTTGGTGATGAAACTGTTTCTTTTTTGCTTTTTTTCCCAGACAGGGTTTCTCTGGCTGTCCTGGAACTCACTCTGTGAATCCTACTGACCTTAAACTCAAGAGATCTGCCTGCCTCTGCCTCCCAAGTGCTGGGATTAAAGGTGTGCACCACCATTGCTGGGCTGAAACCTTGATTCTTATATGAACCTGTTTTTTTTGTGTGTGTGTGTTCTGGTTGTCTGCATAAGTTGATGAATGGTGGTATTTATATTACATACATACATAGTGATCAGACAGTATGGGCTTGAAAGTTTGCCTAGATATTTCTAATTTCTTTGTGTTTGTTCAAATTGTCCTTTCAACAAATTTTGGATTATATTCATTTATTGTGGTATATGTGGTGTGGGTGCGTGCACCACCGGGTCAGTGTGGAGGTCAGAGGACAACTTGCAAGAGTTGGTGCTCTTGCATCATGCGGGACCTGGAGATTGACCCTAGGTCGCCAGGCCTAGTAAAGGCAGCAAGAACCTTTACTCACTGAGTCATTTTTGCCAGTCCTGTTTATCCTTTTAAACATTATTTCCTTATTTGTAAAGTAAGAAAAACTCATCGGATTTATGGAGGATTATGAGCATTGTGGGACATGTTAGCTCCTCCAGCTGGGAAGACCTAGTTGTGCAATAGTAGTGAATGAGGAATTTTTCTCATCTGCTGGGATCTCTGGTTCTTCCTGCTTCCAGCTTTCAAAGTTAACTTAATAATGTTACTACAGTTCAATATAATCTTACGCTTTGGTGGGTACTTTGATGCTTCTACTAGAGAAATTCTAACTAGTCCCTGAAGTTCTGACTTAGAACATATAATTTATTTGTATGAAAAGTTTAGTTTTGAGACTTCCTATGTGCTGGGCACTGTGTTTATTTCTAGAGATGAGTGAATGTTGTGGAAGACTTTCCCTGGGGAGACATGGATAAATGTCTCCTTACCCCAGATGAGGCACCAATGACAGACCAAAGAAACAATTCCACATAAGTCTAACTTGGCAAACAGTTTTGGGGTGACTTCCGTGAATGTGGATGATCAGACAGCTCTGCATCACTACAAATGCCTACCGTAGTGTGGGTGATGACTTGTGAAAGCTGCAACCCTGGAGCCCTCGGCAGGACGTGCAGGGTTCCTGTGAATCTTTGACATTTCAGGAACTTCCTGGGATCCAGCAGTTGGATATTTCATGAGTCTTAATGAACCTCCCTCCAGAATGGAATGTCTTAATTCAGCAGAAGGGCTGGAGGGATTGTTCAGTGGTTAAGAACACTGGCTGCTCTTCCAGAAAACCTGGGTTCAATTCCCAATACCCACATGGCAGCTAACAACTATCTAATTCCAGTACCAGGGGATCTGACACCCTCATACAGACATGCATGCAAGCAAAACACCCCGTGCACATAAAACAACAATAAAGTCATTAATTCCCCCAGAAACTTCGCACAAGCCTGAAGAGAAGTCCTTGTCATTGAGTAGGGAAGAACTCATGGTTGCTACTCACTCTGCCACCAGGTAATGTGGTGAGGGTTATGATAAGGTATATACAGGTACTGTACAAAAGAAGGACCCCTGCCTAAGTGAGCGGGAGGAAGAGGAAAAAGGAGGTTAGAAAAGGGAATATAGTAGGCATTTATATTTCATCACTCCCTACCACCAACTTAAGCAATACCTTCCCTTAGCATAGATTACTCCAGAGTTAAGCAAACCCAGCCTTTCAGACATGCGTCTTCAGAGCTCATTGAAAGCCGTGAAGCAAGGTTTTAATTTGGGGAGAATTTATTCACCAAGGTGAATGTAGCAGATTATCTCTCCATTCAGTTCATTTTCTCTTTGTTTTGTTTTTGTTTTTGACACAAGGTCTTTCTATTATGTAACCCTGACTGTCCTGGAAATCACTGTGTAGACCAGGGTGGCCTTGAACTCACAAGAGATTTGCCTGCCTCTGTCTCCAGAGTGCTGGGATTAAAGGTATGTGTCATCTCACCTGGCTTGATTTTAAATAAATTTATTTATTTTTTGCATACGGGTGTTTTGTCTGCATATGTGTCTCTGCACCATGTACATACTTGGTATCCAAGGAGGTCAGAAGAGAACATCAGATGTCTTGGAACTGGAGTTACAGACAGTTGTGAGCCACCATGCAGGTGCTGGGAATTGAATTTGGGTCCTCTGGAAGAGTAACTCTTAACCACTGAGCCATCTCCTCGGCCCTGCAAATTCATTTTCTTCATTATTGATCTTATTTGTTTCGTGAGTGTGTGTCTATGTCTGTATGTGTGTAGATGTTAGAGGACAGCTCTGGGAGACAGTTTACTCTTTTCACCATATGAGTCCCAGAGATTGAACTCAAGTTTCCAATCTTGGCAGGAAATGCCTTCACCGGCTGAGACAGCTCACTAGTTTATTTTCTTGATACCAAAAAGTTGAGAAAGTATGAATTCATAGTTGCTGAGTAGAGAACTAGAGAAGTAAAACCAGAGTGTTCTAAGGATGTACACTTAGTCTGTGATTCTTCTGATAACCAGGGTCTGCACTGCTGGAATATCACTGGCTCTGTGCTGTCCAGTAGAACTTCTTACAATGATACAAAGTCTTGTATCTGTAGCCACTTCTTGCATGTGACCATTGACCATTCAAAGCGTGGCTAGTGTACCCAAGGAACTGAATGTTTAATTTATTGTTCAACAGCATCTCTCTAATTTGGTTGAATTAAAACTGCCACGTGTGACTCTGCCCACCACCAGGCTGGCAGTACTGCCTGGATAAATTCTGTTCCTGTTTTTTGGATGACAATCCTCCTATCAGCTTTCTGTATTTGACACTATTTGCTGGTGTGAGAAGTTACATTAGTATCAGTCTAATTTCCTTTGTAATTCTGAGGTTCACTACACCATTAAAGAGACAGAAAGACTGCTGTAGACAACTTCTTTATGGAAATAGCTGAATTTGTCTGTAGAAGCAGCGATGTAGAGTCTCCCAATTAAAAAAAAAAAAAAAAAACAAAACAGAAAAACCCAGGACTGGATGGACTCACTGCTAAATTCTACCAGACATTTACAGATTGACTAAGACTAATGTGTAGTCTTTGGGGGGCCCACCACCCAGCTCCCAAGTAAATCCTCAGAGACTTATTCTTACTTATGAATGCCTGGCTTTAGCATGGCCTGTTTCTAGCCAGCTTTTCTAACTTAAATTATCCCATTTCTCTTTAATTACATTTTGCCTCTGGGCGTTTTACCTTTCTATATTCTATATATCTTTCTTTCCTTCTTACTCCATGGCTGATTGTGTGCTAGGTGGCTAGTCCCTGGTATCCTCCTCTCCTTTTCCTTTTCTTGCTCCTCCCTCTTCTCTCTAGCCTAGATTTTTCCTCCTATTTGTTCTCTCTACCTGCCAGCCCCACCTATTCCTCTCCTGCCCAGCTATTGGCCATTCAACTCTTTATTAAACCAATCAGGTTTCTTAGGCAGTCAAAGTAACACAGCTTTACAGAATGAAACAAATGTAACATAAAAGAATGCAACATATCTTTGCATCATTAAACAAATATTCTACAGTATAAACAAATGTAACACATCTTAAGCTGATATTCTACAAAACTAATGCTCCTCAAATTATTCCATAAAATAGAAATGAAACATTACCAAACTCATTTTATGAAGCTAACCATACTGCATAACAACTCTAAAAATTATGGCTCAATTTCTCTGGTGAATATGGATGCAAAAATACCTATAAACCAAGTTTAATATTTATTTCTAGAAACCATATACCATGGTCAAGAATGTAGACCAGGAACCTCTAGGCTATATGTATCAGCCTCACAGCTTGTTGCCTATGGCCTAAGTGATTACCAGGGTCAGGTATGGTCATTCACACTTGTAATCCTGGAAGAGGCAGGAGGATTTCCTAGAGTTCAAGGTCAGTATTGACTATTTACTTTTCTCATTGTTCGGACTAAAGACCTGACAGAAGCAACTTGAGGGAAGAGGAATTTATTTTGGCTCGTGATTTAAGAGAGCCCGAGACCATCACAGTGAGGAAGGCCTGGTGGGTTCATGACTGCAGGAGCATGTGGCTGGCGCTCCGCCAGAGTAGGGAACTGGTACTCCTCTGGCTTTCTCCTTTCTCCCCTCTGATTCAGTCTGCGTCCCAGAGCATGGACTGGTGAAACCCAAGTTCAGGATGAGTTCCCTTTCAGTTAATTCTCTCTTGGAAACCACCCTCAAGGACATTCTCGGGGATGCATCTTCTAGGAGATTCTAAATCTGCTCAAGTTTTCAGTGAAGAGTAGTCATCACTGCTACATCGTGAGTTCCAAACCAGCCTATCAGACAGTATGAAACCTTGCTTTAAAAATGTTCAGCAACCACTGGGCTTTGGTGGCACACACCTTTAATCCCCCCCCCCCCACACACACACAGGAGGCAGAGTAAGCTGAGGAATGGAGTTGGGTTACAGGAAGGAGATCAGGGAAAGTGTGGTAAATACAGGACTGAGAATAAAAACTTGTTATGCAGATTTAAGCAAGTGCCCTCCTCACTGATAAGAATGAGGCCTTTTCTAATGTAAATTTCCTTTAGAAAAGGAAAATTTGTTCCCTGCTGGGCGGCATTCCTTGGGGATTGATTTCCTGTAGCCTTTAGCTCAAAGTAATCTGCTTGTTAAGGAGATCCCACCCCCTCCCCTGCAGTGGTAGCACACTCCTTTAATCCCCCCCTGCCCCCCTCCCCCACACTGAGGCAGGCAGGTCTTAGAGTTCAAGACCAGCCTCCTCTACAGAATGAGTTCCTGGACAGCTAAGGCTACACATTGAAACCTGGCCTCAAAAAACCAAAACCAAAACCAAAAAAAAAAAAAAAGTTAGCAATCTAGCAATCTAAATGGTGGGTCTAAGAGAAGATGTGGACAAGATTTGAGTTGAGGCCACA
The DNA here is from genome assembly GCA_004026605.1 of Ondatra zibethicus. Taxonomy (NCBI): domain Eukaryota; kingdom Metazoa; phylum Chordata; class Mammalia; order Rodentia; family Cricetidae; genus Ondatra; species Ondatra zibethicus. The sequence goes on along the minus strand of PVIU01023156.1, from coordinate 8,600 downwards.
GATAATAGTGATCATAACAGCAAACATAATAGAAATGAGCTTCAAATGAGCATTTAAATTTTGTCAAGAAGTAAAAGGCAAGAGGACATGCGTCATCAGTCCTGAAATGTCATATTAAGAGTTGTATTTTGTTTCCCCATCTGTGGATAGATATAGAAGAGTTTAAGAGACAACAGTTCATATAACAAAAGTCTGTGAATGCTTGCTACCTGAAAATTTCCTAAAATGATTTCTTTCTTGCTTTACATACAAATAATAGAATCCAAATTCTTATTTAAATGAAAAGGGACTTTATATGTGAAATTGGAGCTTAAGATATCACAGTTATGAACAGAACCCACAAATGCATCAGCATCAGATCCCATGCAGGATTCAGGGGGCACAGGAGTCACTGACCACTCTGCAGCTGGTCACTGTGGTTGAGACAGCTTCTGTGTTGGCCTATGAAACTCAGTGTGGCAATGTCAAATGCATTCTATGCAATTCCAGATTTTCCTTATCACCAGGTGCTGAAAGAGAGGTTCAACATGTGGCCATGCCCAGCTGCAGGAATGCTTGGGAAAGTGATGAGGGACTTGGCCTCATTTCTAGTCTCTCTACTGCAGGGTTTCTCAATCTGTGGGTCATGACCCCTTTGGGGATAACCTAAGACCATGGAAAACATTTCTGATGGTCTTAGGAACTGAGACACTGCTCCTATCAGTCTCCAGGTGAGTCCAACCACATGCAGAAACACCCACATAAGTATCCATAACTGTCTTAAAGGGTCGCAGCATTAAGAAGGTTGAGGCCAGCAGGACGGTGGTGGCACACGCCTGTAATCCCAGCACTTGGGAGGCAGAAACAGGCAGATCTCTGTGAATTTAAGGTGAGCCTGGTCTACAGAGTTCCAGGACAGAGTCCAAAGCTAGAAAGAAACCCTGTGCCAAGAAGGAGGAGGAGGAAGAAGAAGGAGAAGATGAAGAAGGAGAAAGGAGACCCCACCGCTCTAATGTGGGAAGAGAGTAAAAACTGAAAATGCTGGACATGTGGCTCAGGAGTGGACATGGAATGGTGAGAATCAAATCCTGGAGAAATGGTCTGAGTGTAAGGACATCATTTTCCAACTATGGGAAGAAATGGACCAAGGAGGATGCAGGGTTATGAAGTCCTAGAGGAAACCCCTAGCCTTGGATCTCAGATCAGGAAACATGAGAGAAAACATTGTCTTTAAGCTTGGTAGGGTAGCAAATGCCTATAATTTCAGTGCTTAGACAGTATGATCTGCAGCCAGGAGCCAGTGGGCTTCACAGGAAAACCCTGTACCTAGTCAGGCTGGAAAGCAGAGAATCAGTTTCCATGTGGAGTCCTGGTGTGCTCTCATACACAGCCCTTTGCCGCATCCCTACCGACAGCTGCTCACCTATGATTCATGGCAGCTGATACCTAGACTTGATAGTTTTTGTCTCCCAAAAATGTATTTATAAGTGATACTGTTTACAATTACTTAATGGAAATGAAATTTTATTCATTGATATATTTAAATTCATCCCTGAAGATCTATAGAACTATAAATGAATATGCTAAAAACTAATTACTGGTCTATTTACATAATTTACACTATTGATTGTTTTTATTTCTCTTTTCTTAGAGTTATGCTTTTAAAAAGAAAAAAGGAGCAATAACAATTCTATCCTTATGTTTCTAGCTCATGTGTCGGGCTTTCTCCAGGACACGTTTGTTGCTCATTCACATAACAAACCTGCTCCCAGTGCTTGTATTGTTCCCATTCCATTGTGGTTATTCACCCACAGTGAGTAAGTCCGGGCATAATGATAAAACCTACGTACTCAGGAGGTGGAGGCAAGAGAATTGTTGGAAGTTCAAGGCAGCTTGGGTTACATATTAAGTTCCAAGCCAGGATATATGGTGAAACTCTGTCTGAAAAAACCTCAAATTAATAAATTTAGAAATGAAAGGGTAACATTACATCAGATAGTAACAAAAGCAGAGTACCATTAAGTAGTATTTTAATTTTAAAAACCCATTGTCAGGTTTAGCCCAACGGATCTGTATGTTCCCTGATCCGCCTCAAATTTATTACTTAAAGTTCTTATATACACCAATCACAAGGGGTAAGGCAAGACTTCCTTGCCATGATACAAAGAACAAAGTAATTTCCTCCACACATCTCAAAACATCAAGTAATCACAGCCTAGGCCAGTCAGCAAATGTAATATGGCACATAATAGTTGTAAAGAAAGAAGTTACAGGATCATCTCAATAGATGATGCAGCAAAGAAAGAAGTTACAGGATCATCTCAATAGATGCAGTAAAGGACGAAAACACTGGGGAAAACACTTCCAGGTCCATGAAAAGCCTTATGTCTTGAAGGCCCATAGACCAGGAAGCCCCAGACTTTGCTATGCACAGGAGTTCTCTAGATATCTCAACAAAATTCAGGAAGTCTGACATAGAGCTGAAATTCTGGACTTGGGACAGAAGCTGCTGGTCTTCAGATCACACAGAAGGACTGATGTACCAGGCTGTGTATCCATTATATCTTGTTACATAAATGATCTAGAGCCAGATGTGGTAGTCCAGAACTATAATCTCCACGATTGCCGGGACTTGGAGGCCAGCCTGGTTTCTGCATTACTTACTTTTCTCACTGTTATGACAAAGGCTGGACAGAAGCAACTGAAGAGTTTATCTTGGTTTGTAACTGAAGTACAGACCACCTTGGCATAGGAGTATGATAAAGCTCATGGCATTAGGGACATTGACTGGGACTTCTCACATCTCCACTGATCGGGAATCAGGTAGAAAACTGACTCGTCTGACTTTCTCAATTTTCCTGTTTTATTCAGTCTGGAATCCCTGGCTATGGATGGTACCAACCAAATTCAGGGTAAGTTTTTCTTCTTCAGTTCATCCTGTCTGGAAATCCCTCACAGGATATTCTGGATGCATTTCCTGTGAGATTCTAATCCCAGTGAAGTTGATGAAGGTTAGCCATCGCAGCTACATAGTGAGCTCAAAGCCTGCCTGGGATACAGTGTGAGACCCTGTGTGAAAAGAAAAGAAATGAGATCTGGGCTCCATGATTCACAATCTAAATTATGGGTCTGGAATAGACCTGGGTATTTTGGAACAATATTTGTGGTTATTGATGTCAGTGGTCAGAGCAGCACACATGGTGGAGAAGGGTCTTAGATGGGCGTTTTAAGAATTTTAAGAAAGTGAAGTTTGACATGCCGTCAATCCTGAGGTCTTGAATTCTTATGCTGATAAATTGTTCTCACCCCAGGGTTTAGTCTCAGATGAGATTTTGTAAGGAATTCATATAACAAAAGTCTCTGGATGTTTGTGATCTGAAAATTCTCCAACCTGATTTCTGCTTGCCAGAAATAGTGGAATCCATATTCTTACTTAAACACAGACATTTTTATATTTGATATTGGTGCTTACTTGGTTTGGGGAAAAGCCATGCTAGAAACAGAACCCACACTCCTGTCAACACCAGGATTCGCACAAGTTCCATGGGACACAGGTGCCACTGATCACACCACTGATGCCCCAGTGCTGGTCACTGTAACTTGGAAAACTGTCCCTACTGCTCCTGGAAACTGTATGTGACAGTGGCATCCTTGCCAAAATGTATTCTCTGCAGCTTGAGGTTTTCCTTGTCACCTTTTGCTGAGTTAAGGTCAAGCATGTGGTCCAGCATGTCCTCCAGCTTGTGGAGCTGAGGACCCATGCTATTCCCAACTGCAGGAATGTGGGGAAGTGAAGGAGAGACTTGGGCTTTGCCTCCCTGCTAGCCTCTCAGTGGGGTATTCCCTAATGCACGAAGAGAGTTAAGTGCTGGGATTGTGGCCAAAGGGTAAAGTAGAATAAGGAAAGTCATTTTCTGGAGAAATTATCTGCACATAAATATATCACTTTTCATATATGAGAAAAATGGCCAAGAGTACATACACAGTATTATGAAGTCCTAGGAAACCTCTGATGACTAGACCTTAGGCAAATTTCTAAGTCTGTCTACAGGTGTATAGTAGGATCAGCAAACAAGAAGAGACGTGGGCAGGAAGACGACCAAATGCCCTCATGAAGCTGTTCCTTTGGCTGGCATCCCTCTGCTTCTTAACTGATAAGAATTCCCAAAAATTGTCAATATGAAATTTCTGTCCTCACAAATGCTTTACAAAAAGCTAGTGTTGGCTGGGCCGTGGTGGTGCACGCCTTTAATCCCAACACTTGTGAGGCAGAGGCAGATGGATTTCTGTGAGTTCAAGGCCATCCTGGTCTACAAAGCAAGTTCCAGGACAGGCACCAAAGCTACAGAGAAACCTTGTGTCAAAAAAAAAAAAAAAGCAACCCCCCCCCAAAAAAAACAAAAACAACAACAAAAAGAAATCAAAAAGCTAGTGTTAATACACATGGTCCCAGATTGAGTAAGTATGCATGTGCATGTGCACCTCATATTAACAAAATATGAAATAGGCACATCTTAGCGAGGGATTGGAATTTCCCAGCAAGACAGGAACCTCAGAAAGCAACCCCTTCCCTACCTCTGCTCCTCTTCTTCCTCATCACAGTGGCAGCCACAGCTCCAGTGACCACAACCCCAAGAAGAATCAGACCAGCAGTGATTCCCACAATGGGGATGGTGGGCTGAGGTGTGTCTAGGAAAGGAAGGAAGAGTGAAGTCCTGATGTCAGCTTTCAGCCCTGACCCTGTTCAGGTCTTCAGACTTGATTCTAGTTTCTCTGACAACAGATTCTATGCCTATTCTCCTCCTTACCCCATTTCAGAATGAGAGGCTTGGGCAGCCCCTTATGGACCACGTGGCATGTGTATCTCTGCTCCTCCCCAGAAGGCACCACCACAGCTGCCCACTTCTGAAAGGTTCCATCCCCTGCTGGTCTGGTCTCCACCAGTTCCATGTCCTGGGTCTGGTCCTCCCCATCTCTTTGCCAGGTCAGGGTGATCTCCGAAGGATAGAAACCCAGAGCCCAGCACCTCAGGGTGACATCCTCTTCAGGTCTGGGGTGATGAGTCACATGTGCCTTTGGGGGATCTGAGTGGAAGATTTGGAAAGTTCATGCATTTTGTGTTTTTACTAAAATAATGCACTCGTACTCACGTGACCACCTGGCACTGCATAGGAAAACTGGCATGGAAGAGGAGTACAGAGTAGCCCAGATTCAGCGTCTGGAAATTTATTCCTTGGCAAATTCTACAATGAGATTACATCAGCCCAGGAGACTCCAGGTCTTCCACTGGTAAAAATGGACTTGGGATCCTGACTGGATGGGGCAGAGAGATTCAGCATCACCACAGTCAGGCTCCAAAGACACCGGAAATCCTCTCCCCTTTGGGAAGCACTTCCCCTTCCCAGTGACAAAGAGAGGCAATATTCCAGCTGAACCCATTTTTCTCCTTTTTTGGAGACTTGAGCCCAAGTCAATCTAAGGGTATTGTCCCATGGCCCCTTAGGCCCCATTGTACCTGTGCGCAACAGTATTTCCTTGCTCGCTTCCAGGTAACTGAGGAGGATCCTCACGCACTCCACCTCAAGGAAAGCCCGGAGGGACTCTGTGTGAATATTCTTCTTCCAGGTTTGTAAGGTGGTCTGAGGTGCTGAGTCAGCCACTCTCCATGTTTTCAAGTCGTCATTCAGGGCAATGTGATCCTGGCCATCAAAGGCGTGCCGACTGTACCCTCGGAGGAAGTGCCTATCCGGCCCAATGACGCAGCCATCCAAGCACTGCAAAGTGTGAGAGACTGGCCCCGCCCCTGCAGTTAGCTCTGCCCACCTTGCCCCAACCCGCTATGGGATTTGGATCTAAACTGACCCACAAAATCTCAGTCACAGTCCTCAACTCCCGAGTTGAGGATCTCCGTTGGTCCTGCAACCTCAAGGCTAAATCTAGGTCCCGGGGACACTGAGAAACTAGAGCGGGCATGGGGACTTGGATGGGCCGTGATCTTCGACTCAGAGTCACTCACCGTCCTGGCTCAGGTTGTGTTCTTGGATAGCGGCCTGTAGGAGAACTGGGGCAATATGTTTGTTGATCTTGACTGTCGGCGTCCATTGTTCCCAATACTCTGGCGGTAACTTCACCAATGGAGCCCTTGGCTCCAATCTCTGACTCTGCTCATCGCTGTCGAAGTGCACAAACTGCGTGTCATCCACGTAGCCAACGAAGATGTACCGGGGCTCCAGGCCAGGTTTGGACACGGTGATGTCAAGATAGCTTAGCGAGTGTGACCCTGGGGACAACGTTAAAGTTAAGAACCCAATTCACCTTCCTTTTCCGGGGTAGCAGGTGCAGGGAGGCGAACAAGACGTGGGGATGGAGGTCCTAGGGGCAGGGATTGCCCAGCCACCAGAGCAGGGAGGACCTGACCGTATTTCCCTAGTGCTGCACTCCTCTGCCCATTCCAGGCTTCCTCACACTCATTCCAGCAGAGGTCATTTTCTTCTGGACCCTGTACTCACAGGGTCGGGTCAGAGTTGGAGTCAGTGCAACCAAGAGCAGCAGGAGGAAGCCTCGGGGAGCTGGGGTTCCCATCCTTGGTGTTTCAAAGGCCTGGAGAAAGTGTTGTTCTTGTTCCTCTCTGTGGATTTTAGAGCACTGTGAGTGTGTGGGAAGAGACCGCGGTGACTCTGAGTGGCTTTCTCCAGAAGCATACAATGGGAGAAAGAATACTTGTTTAAGGCACAAGAACCAAGCAGCTGACCAAGGAAGTGAACTGGGGAAATGAAAACCAGGGCTGATGGAAATTCCCAACTCTTGGCTTCCCCACTCTGAAAGTTAAAATCTGAGATCAGGGACCTTAACTGCTACCTCCTTCCTCCTGTACCTAGTGCTGTTTATCAGTGTCTCCCTAGGTCCTATCTAGGAGCTGTGACAGGCAGAAATTCTCAGTGTTTTAGATTCAGGATCTCTATATGGCTTTGCAAAATAAATCCTCAGCAAGATTTTGTGTAGGTTACATTGATCAGCTTTTACATAGTAAAAAAGTAAAATATAGACCATGTGATGGTTTCAATAAGAATAGCTCCCCATATGTAGTACAAATGATAAAAACCCAGAGACAGGCATTGGAATCCAGCCTGAAGATCAAAAAAGCAAAGCAACCAACCACTGCCTCTTACCTCTACCTCAGACCAAAACAGCAAACCTGCCTCCACAAATCCTCAGAATGAGACTGAGCCTGAGACCTATCTCCTCCCGTCTTATATTCCACTTTATATTCTTCTCCTGGAATTAAAGGCATACACCACCACCGCTCATTTGGGGACAGTAAACTAGTTTTAGAGGAACTCAGTGAACTTAGAGAACATACAATTGACATGGGACAAACTCTCTTGGTCCCACAGGATGCATCCATTTGTAAATGGTTTGAAATTGTTTTCTTTGGAACACTGAATAGGATTTAAGTAGATGATGGAGGCATGTGGCAAAAGAGTCTGTCTATGATGCTGACAGGCTTCCTCCTGCATAAGCAGGTAAGGAAACAGAGGGAGAAGAACAAACGTTTTGTGATTGGAGAGATTAGACAGTTTGGTGATAAAGCATCTGCTACTAGCTTCCTTTACTTTAAAATAACCAGAATTCCAGAGTGCTATATTTGAAGGTAGCAACCCATGGTCTCTTTAGTGTCCCATATCTGAAACTTTCATAGAATTTTCACACACTAGGCCCTTCAAGGTGGTTGGCCAGAAAAGTTACTTCCCATCAAGCCTGGGGAAAAAAAATGAGTTCAAACTCGACTTCTGAAAAAGTGAAAGGAGAGAATTGATCCTCCAAATGGTCCTCTGACTGCCATACAAGCATGATATCATGTGCACAGGGATATACACACACACATACACATGCACACACACACACTCACAGACACATGCACACACATACACAAATTAAATATATATATATATATTTGTATATGAAGATTTTCCCAAATGTTTATTACTTTTTCCAGAGGAGTTTTTTTTTTTGTAAAAGGTTGTCAAGATGTACATGCCAAAAGTACTTATTCCTAATTATTTGTTATACAAAAAATTCTCAGCAAAAACCATTTATGTTTCTGAATCTTTTGAAAAGAACCCAACATCTGAAGTTTTGAAGTAGTTATCCTCTTACAGTATTTATTGAACCCCCAAACCCATGCCCCTTTAAGTATGGCAGAAATCTAGATATTACAAAAGAAAAGTTCTATATAAGTTACAAACCCATTTAAATCAAAAAAGTCAGATGTAATTCTGATAGGTCTACCTTTATATGTTACTTGGCCTTTTTCCTTTGCAGCTCTTAATATTCTTTTTTTACTCTGTATGTTTAGTGTTTGATTATTATGTGGCTAGAGGACTTTTTTTTTTTTATCCAGTCTATTTGGTGTTCTGTAAGTTTCTTGTATCTTCATAGGCATATCTTTCTTTAGGTAGGGAAAGTTTTCTTCTATGATTTTGTTAAATAAATTTTCTGTGCCTTTGAGTTGACTTTCTTCTCCTTCTTCTATACCTATTATTCTAAGATTTGGCCTTTTTATGTTGTCCCATATTTCATGGATATTTTGGGTTAAGCTTTTGTTAGATTTAATGTTTTCT
>PVIU01023155.1:0-27976 GCA_004026605.1 Ondatra zibethicus | reverse complement strand
TCCCCCTATCCTCCCTCTTTTCAGTAAACCCCACAGAGCTCTCTCTGAAGAATGTATTCTGTTCCCTCCGCAGTTTGGGCCCCACCCGCTATGGGAAGCCCCAAAGGTCCCTCTTGCACCGTATCTAACATATCTTGTGGGCGTGCCCCCCTCCCGTAAAAAATGCATTGAAGCCAGGCATAGTGGTGCAGGCCTTTAATCCCAGCACTAAGGAGGCAGAGGCAGGCAGATGTCTGAGTTCGAGGCCAGCCTGGTCTACAGAGTGATTTCCAGGACAGCCAGGGCTATACAAAGAAGCCCTGTCTCAAAAATCAAAAGTAAAATAAAATTTTAAATTTTAAAAAATGTATTGAAATGTTTTGAAATTGATTCATATAGAATTCCTTCACTACTATCCTCTCAGTAGTATTCAGTTGTACAACAATATATTGAGGCATCTCTATTGACAAGCATTTTCTGTTACTAATAATGCATACCTGTTGATTGACCGAGCAAATGCACTCTGGTGTATAATATTGTCCAAAGTACAGACGACTTCCTGTGTCTGCTAATATATGTCTCTGGGTAGAGTCACTTCCTAGAAGTAAAGTAACTGAATCAAAGAGCATATACTAAGGCCAGCCAGATGGCTTGGTGGGTAAAATTGCCTGGGCAAAGCCTGAGGATCTGAGTTCAATCTCCACGCCCCACATGGCAGAAGGAAAGATGGTATGTTGGTTAATTATTTTGTCAACTTGACAGAAGCTAAGGTCATCTGGGAAGAGGAACCTCAACCGAGAAAATGCTTGTGTGAGACTGCCCTATAGGCAAGCCTGTGGGGGCATTTTCTTGGATAGATGTAGGAAAGTCCAACCCACTATGGGCAGAGTCACCCCTGGGCAGAGGTTCTGGGCTGTAGGAGAGGGCAGGCTGAGCAGCCATGGAGAGCAAGCCACAAAGCTGCACCCCTCCATGGTCTTTGCTCAAGTTCCCGCCTCCAGGACCCTGCTTTGAATTCCTGCTCTGACTTCGCGCGATGACTGACTGAAATAACAGTGTAATAGTGTAAGCTGACCTAAAATGAGCTCCTGTCCCCACGGGCTGCCTTTGGCCACGGTGTTTATCAGAGCAAGCAAAAGTTGACAGAGTCCCGAAAGTTGTCTTAGGATCTCCACACAAGGGAGCAAAATCACACACACCAAACAAACAAACAGAATGTGATTTTTAAAAAAATATTATATATTCTTGTGATTTTGATAGATATTGCCAAATGGACTCGAGTTTACTGTTTTCTTTTGAGATATACAAGGTTTCACTGCACAGCTTAGTTTGTCCTCCTCAATTCTCCTCCCTCAGCCTCCCAGATGCTGGCATTACAAGCATGTGTCACCACACTTGCCTTATTAAATGGACTTGTGTGGAGGTTGTACCAGTCTATACTCCGTCCTGTCAATATCTTAGAGTGGCCAAGGCTAAAGACAGTTGCACAAGAGGTGCTATATGTGTTATCCTCTAAAGTTGCTCCAAATGAGATTTCTACCCTCTGGGATCCATTTATCCAATGGGATACTGTCTTCCATCTTTTTTTTTTTTTTAATAATCCAGATCTTCCTAGATCTAGAGCAGGCTTTCTATATTAGTTCTCTTGTATATAGATGTGGGTGGCTGCGGGTATGCCTGGAAATTCATGTGTAGGCCAGAGGTCAGTGTTGGGTGTCTTTCTCAGTCACTCTCCACCTTAATTTTTGAGACAAGGTCTCTCACTGAACCTGATGGGCTAGACTGGATAGCCAGCAAGTCTCAGGGGTCCTTCTGTCTCTGTCGCTACCACTAGAGTTAGATGCCAGGGTCCAAATCAGGTCCTCATACTAATAGCAAGCACTTTGCCCACCAATCCTCCTCCTTGGCCCTTTACATTAGTTTTCTATTGATGTATAATAAATGGCCAAGTTAGTAGCTTGCAATAATGCAAATTTATTACCTCATAGTTCCATGGGTACTGTTAGCTGAGTCTTCTGCTTGGACTCTCAGCCATCACTAGCTGTGTTCTCCTCTGAGACCCAGAAACCACTTCCGAAATCTTCTGAGTTGCTGGTAAGATTCATTTCCTTATAGATGTGGAATTGGGGCTGGAAGGATGGTTCATTGAGTAAAGTGCTTGCAACATGAACATGACGTCCAGAATTTGAAACCCATGTAAATGCCAGGTGGAAATGGTAACCTACCTGTAATCCCATTCCTGTGAAACAGATATATAGAATCCCTAGAGCAAGCTGGCTAGGTAGATTTGCGAAATATATGAGCCCTGGATTCAAATGAGAGATATTGCCTCAACGTATAAAGTTCAGAGCTGTCAAGGAAGACACCCAGTGTCAACCTCTGGCCTCAGCACAGGCATGTACACTGCATATATGTATGTTCATACAAATACATGTAACACACATACAACTATGACATTGAGACCATATTTTTTTTTGCTGGCTATTTGTGGAGATTGACAGCATCTAAGACAGCCCTGAGACCCTAGCCACATGGCCCTCTCCTTACATGGCATCAACACCTGCAAAGATCAGCAGGAGGGCCTGCTGCAGTCTGCACAGAGTCCTGTATGATGTAAACTAATCAGTGGAACAGGCTGATTATTCTGTTGTATTCACAGATACCACCCACACAAAGACAATGGCATAATACAAAATACATATACCTTAGAAGAGAAAATTTGGGGAGTCTTCTTAGAATTTGCTTATCACGTCTTAATTTCTTTCCAAGCCCCTCTTTTCTCGGTCATCAGCCTGAAGGCTAGCTCTTATTGACCTGCCTGTGGTTTCTGGTTCAGGATTCCACGTGCCCCCCTTTAATCCTTGTGTGCCTAGGGACCTACCCCCACTCGCTCCTTATGTAGAATATACCTCCATTTCCTGATTACTGGCTGCATCGTCATGCTCTTTTAAAAAACCGAATTGTGGGACTAAAGAGATGGCTCAGAGGTTAAGCACACTGGCTGCTCTTCCAGAGGACCTGAGTTCAAATCCCAGCAACCACATAGTGTCTTACAACTGTCAGTATCTTCAGTTCCAGGGGATCTGACACCATCATACAGACACACACGCAGGCGAAACACCCATATACATAAAATAAAACTTAAAAAAAAAAAGAAAACTGAATTGTTTTAGCCGGGAAGTGGTGGCGCACACCTTTAATCCCAGCACTCAGGAGGCAGAAGCAGGAGGATCTCTGTGAGTTCGAGGCCAGCCTGGTCTACAAAGTGAGTTCCAGGACAGGCTTCAAAGCTACAGAGAGAAACCATGTCTCAAAAAAACAAAAATAGAACAAAACAAAAAACCCTGAATTGTTTTACCAGGGGGTTGTTAGCCACCTAACTCAGACAGTGGGTGTCCCTGTCGCAACTAACCCATGAAGTCTGGTCAGTCCTTCTGGGATAATAGCCATAACTTTCACATTGGATGGCATGGGACAAAGCTCATGTCTACCATCCATATCAATCGCTTCCCTTCTCCCTCTCTCACCTGCCCCTGAACAGTGCATCTCAAAGGGCTCTGGGGCGAGTCGTCAACACAAACTTCAAAACGTGTTTCCCTGGGACCTTCTGGTCCTCACACAGTCCACTTTAGTATAAGTCCAGTTCCCTCCCATCTTAAGATCTAGTTCTTGGTTGGAGGATATGGCTCAGTGGTAGAGTGCTCGCTAATAAGTCTGAGGCCCTAGGTTCAACCCCTAGCAATACTTGTACGCGTGCACACACGTAGGTACACACACATGCACACACACGTGTGTGTGAGGAGAGCTATCTCCTACGTATCTTAGAGATAGGAGAAGTAGATATTGGTCTCTACAGCCTGTCTAAGCTTCTCTCCATCCTCACCCTATAGCTCTGGCTTCTCCTCCAACCTGCTCCCAACAGGAGTTGCATCACAGTATATCCAGATAAAGTCTTTCTGGCTAGACAAAACTTGTCTTAAGTTTTGCTACCCTGTTTTCAATGCTAGAGATATTTTGTGGGCTATGGGGAGACCATTATTCTGTAAGCACATCTGAGATCGGGGCTGTTTTCTCTAAGAATACGAAGCTATCCCGAAAATGCACCTAGATGGATGGGGCTGCAATCTTTCCAGCTCACATTCCTCTCTGCTACAGATTAAGTCTGTGTTAGTCTTTTAGATGAAAGACATTACAGTTAAACTATGTGAGACACAATCAGTGAGCCAAATGAGATTGTTGGACTCCCTTATGCCTAGGTCTAAGAAGCAAACTCTTCTCTACTGATGACTGAAAACTGTTTTTTTCTGATTCTGTTTTGTGCGTGTATGATTTTTTTTTTTGTAGATGTGATGCACCCCACCCCATAATGTTGGGAATCATCCTCCATCACTCTTCCATCTTATTCACTGAGGCATGGGCCCTCAGTCAAACCCAGAGCTCACTGATATGGCTAATCCCTTGCTCTGCCTTTGCATTCTGCGGCTGGAATTACAGGCAGCTACCAAATCCGCCTGGCATTTACATGGATGCTGGGAATGCAAACTCATGTTTGCATGCCAAGTGCTTTAACCATTGAGCTATCTCTCCAGTCAGTAACTGCGAATTTTATGCACGGGGAAGATTCTTCTTTAAATAACTCATATGTAAATATTAACATCTCTTTAGAGTAGGTGCCAGGACTGACCTTAGAGAAAGTAGCAGAGAATGATTGTACAGCCTTTTCTGACTTGACAACCGTCCTGAAATCACCCCAAGGGAAACTTTTCTTCAGAGTCTCATATACTTTGGGCTTTTTAGAAGACAGTCTACTTCCTCTCTCTTTAAGGATATTCTTTTTCTTTTCTTTTTTTCTTTTTTCTTTTTTTACTTTGAGCCAGGCATAGTAGTATATGCTTTAAGATCCCAGCACTTGGGAGGAGGCAGGGGCGGGTAGATCTTTGTGAATTTGAGGTCAGCCTGGTCCACAAAGTGAGTTCCAAGCCAGCTGGTGCTATATAGTGAGACCCTGTCTCCAAACAAACAAACCCCAACATTTTATACTCAGATAATTCTAGCTTTTCATTTACTTGTAAGAAAAAGTAATGAGAGTCCCATATACCCATTCCATGGTGGCAACATCTTTAGCACAATGGCATAAGCAGACTGCTCACACCACCAAAGTCATGCCTAGGATGGAAAATTGTTCTTTTTTTTTTAACTACCACACTCTTTTCCATAGTGACTCTGCCATTTTATATTTCCAAAAAATGTAGGGGCTTCTAATTTCTTCACATCTTTGTCAACACTTCTTTTTAAATAGTAGCCATTTTAATAGATGGGAGGTGGTATCTCACATCTGTGTGTATGGATGTATAATTTGTGTGTATGTGTGCAAGTATGTGCATATATATGTATGTATGTACTAACCCGGCACGATATCTTTCCTTGATCTTTTAACTTTATCTTTTCTTAAAGACACAGTCTCTCATTTAACCTGAAGCTCCATTTAGACTAGACTAGCTGGCCAGTGAGCCCTTGGGATCCTGTTGCTTCCACCCTCCACCACTAAAATTACATATGTTCACAGCCATGCCTGACCCACACTCTAACCTCTTGCTTTTGCACTGGGCACTTTACCCACTGAACCACCTCTCCAGCCCTGAGTTTAGTTTTTATTTGTGTTTCCCAAATGATTACGGATACTGAGCATGTCCTTGTGTGCTTCTTGGCTATTTCTGTATCTTCTCTGAGACATGTTCTGCTTTATTTCGAATGATCTTGAATAGCATTTTATATTTAATTTTGGTGTCTACGTGTCCATGATAGTATACAGAAATACACTCAGTTTTGTGGGTTATTCTATTAAATAAACTATAATGGGCACATTTATTTAGTGTGTGTACTCGCGTGAGTCTCATGCCACAGTTTAAACGTGGAGGTCAGAGGACAGCTTGCAGGAACTGGTTCTCCCTTTTCACCATGTAGGTCCCAGGGTTCAAACACGGGTTGTCAGGCTTGGTGCCACTGCCTTTACCCACTGAACCATCTCAATGACCTGTGACTTTTCTTCTTGAAACTGCTAGGATGGTGGATTACGCTGAACGGTTTTAGAACCAGCCTTGTATCCCTAATTATACCCCTTATAAAATCTACTTTATTATTATTATGCAATTATCTGTTGCATAATTCTTTTCATAGATTCTGATATTTCACATAGGCTCAATCCTATATGCCAATATTTTGTTGGTTATTGCTGCATGTGTATGCACAATGGGTGCAGGTTTGGAGTAGCTGTTTGTGCAGACTTTGTCTAATGTTCTTACAGATGTGCCGCTAGCTTCAGAAATGAATTAGAAACTGTTCCTCTTGCTTTTTTAGAAGATACTATATAGAATTGGTAGAGTTCTCCAGTGAGATCATCTGGCTACCAATATTTGTTTTGGGGGGTTAAATTACAAATTCAATCCCCTTGATAGTTATAGAGATTTTTAAATTATCTATTTCATTTATATTTTTTAATTTTGGGGGGATAGTTTGAAGACAGGGTTTCTTTGTGTATCCCTGGCTGTCCTGGAACTCGTGCTGTAGACCAGCCTGGCCTTGAACCCAGAACTCAGATATCTGCTTGCCTCTGCCTCCCAAGTGCTAGGATTAAAGGCTTGTGCCACACTACCTGGCTGTAATTTATGTTTATTTTATATGCATTGGTGTTTTGCCTGTATATACTTGTGTGAGGGTGTCAGATCCCCTGGAAATGGAGTTACAGACAGCTGTGAGCTGCCATGTAGGTGCTGGGGAATTGAACCTGGATCCTCTGGAAGAGCGGCCAGTGCTGTTAACCTCTGAGTCATCTCTCCAGCCCCTCAAATTATGTATATCACATTGGGCAAGTTGTAGTTATGCTTTTACCCCTTTGGCTAGTGGTGTATTTCCTTGAGTTGTCAAATCTATATGTGTAGAGCTGTGGCCAAGTTTCTCTTGTCTTTTGTTGTTGTTGTTTTGATGCCTGCATGGCCAGCAGTGACATCTCCAGCTCACTCTTGATATTGTTCAGGCCGCCCCTGGCCTTCACATGGGTTCTGGGAAGCCACACTCGGGTTCTGCTTTCACACTGAGCACCTCACCCTGCTTTCTTCTTTCTTTTCTCGTTGTTCATCTAAATAGAGTTCCACCAATCATCCTGATGGGTTCACAGAACCAACTGTGTTTCATTGACTTTAATTTTTGTTTTGTTTTGGGGGTTTGTTGTTTTATTTGTTTGCTTGCTTGCTTTTGGGGGCAGGGTCTTACTATGGAGCTCTGGCAGGCCAGGAAATCTCTATGTCTACCAGGCTGGCTTCTAACTCAGAGATGCACCTGCCTCCACCTCTGGAGTGCATAGGGTCAAAGGTGTGCACCACCACATCTAATCTTGTTTTACTATTTTTTAAAGAGTCATTTTAAATTATGTATACATTGTTCTGTCTGCATGTGTGCTGCAGGCCAGAAGAGAGCACCAGATCTCATTACAGATGGTTGTGAGCCACCATGTAGTTGCTGAGAACTGAACTCTGGAATTGAACTGGACCTCTGGAAGAACAGTCAAGTGCTCTTAACCTCTGAGCCATCTCTCTAGCCCTTATTTTACTATTTTAATTTCATTTACTTTTGCTCCCATATTTATTATGTTCTTCTTTCTGCTTGATTTCAGTTTATTTTCCATTGAGCACTGGATTCTTGAGTGCTATTCTGCTGTTGTTGGCTACAATATGCTCTAAATGTTGGCTGGATTCTAGTGCGAGATGCTGTTAAGTTCTCTCTACCCTTGCTGATTTTCAGACTAGTTGCTGAGAAACTTACATTGGAATTTCAAATGATGTTGTCTATACCTCCTTTAAATATGTTAGGTTTTGATTCACATTGTTTTGATGCTCTGTTGCTTGGTGCATATACATTTACAAATGCTGTGTCCATTTGGTGTCTCAATGCTTTTATTGTTATATAAAGTCATTTTTTGATGCTGGTGATTTTCTTTTCTCTGTAATCTATCTTATCTCATATTACTAGTTATAATTTCTTTTAATTGTTTGCAATATATATTACTCTTCATTCTTCTACTTTTAATAGGCTTTTTTTTTTTCTGTGTGTGGGTACATTCACATGAGTGCAAGTGTCTGAGGAGGCCAGAGGTATGGGATTCCTCTGGAGCTGGAGTTACAGGTAGTTGTGAGCCACCTGATAGGGGTACTGGGAACTGAACTTGGGTCCTCTGCAGGAGCAATATTTGATTTTAACTACTAAGCCATCTCTCAGTAAGCCATCTCTCAGCTCCTCAGTCAGCTTTTTATTGTTATATTTGAAGTTAGTTTCTTGTATACATAACATTATTGGGTTGTGCTTTTGTATCCACTGTTCTCTGCTTGCAAATGGTCTATTTAGACAGTCTGTGCTTAACGTAATTAAATCTGCTGTCTGAGTTCTTGTTTGTTGTTTTTCTTTTTTCATTTTCTATTTTTTCTGCTTTCCTGGGTTTTCTTGAACATTTCTTCTAATTTTATATTGACTCATTTATAATACGTTTTCATGTATCTCTTTGTATTTTTTTACTGGTTTCTCCAGGAATCACATCATTGCATTTTATTTATTTATTGGGGTGGGGCAGGCATATATACCTGTGTGTCTTAGCATGTGAGTAGAGATGCTTCTTTTCTTCCACCATCTAGGTCCCGCGGATCAAACTCAGGTAATAAGACTTAGTAATAAGCACCTACAATTCTCTGGCCCAGAATTTTATCACATAAACAGAATTTCATCATCACAATCTCCTCTTTACCTTTGTGAGTGACAGGCAGAAATCTTGCATTTGTTTATAATACCCATGCTCCCTTATTTGTAATTAAATTCGCTCAACTATTTCCTCTAGAGGTGCTGAAAACTGGGCCAAACGGTCTACAGTATTTGCTTTAGCAGCCAGCAAAATTTCGAAGATCCAAGAGAGGGAAAGTTGTAGGCACTCATAATTTTCCCTCCTGCAGTCTTTTCCTCCCATATGTTCCAAGAGTTCTTTTATTATCTCCTTTCTGCCGCATGGCCTCCCCCTGCCCTTTATTTAGGAGGCTTGCTGGTAACAATTTCTCCTCATTTCCCGGCATCTGGGAGTGCCAGCGTCTCCTCTTCTTCCTGAAAGCCATTTTCATTTCATACAGGAGTCTAGATTGACAGTTCTTTCAGTCCTTGAAAAATACAGTCTGTTCCCTGAGCGAGGCTATTCCACAGTGGCTTCTCTGCTGGTCCTGCTTCCAATACTTTCCCCATTGTCTTCCATTTTCAAAGGCTGATCGTACATGTATTTATTCCATCTTTTGGGGGTTTATCCTCTTTGTTGTTCACTCAACCTGTTAAATCAATTGATATGTTCTTTGCTAACTCTGGTACTTTCAGCCACTTCTTTTTCAAATGCTACCTTAGCCTTATCTTTAGGGACACCAACATCAGCACTAGAGTTTCTGTTACTGTCCCTAAGGTCCCATCTATTTGTGGGTATGGTTTTTGTTTTTTTCAGGCCACTTTTTTCCTCTGTTGTCCAGGTAGGTAATTTCTATTCTTCTGTCTTCTAATTCATTAGTTCTTTCTCTGTCTCCTACACTCTCTTATTGAGCCTATCCGCTGAGTTTTAGGTTTTGGAACCCCACCATCTTAAATTTCCATATGTTTCTTCGTATCTTCTATTTTTGTTGACACTTTTTTTTATTTATTTAAATTTTTGAGTGTTTTGCCTACACATATATCTGTACACCATGTGCATGTCTGTTACCCTCTGAGGCAAGAAGACAATGTTGAATCCCTTGGAACCAGAGTTAACAGATGGTTGTGAGCTGCCATGTGGGTGCAGGGAATCAAACCCAGGTTCTCTAGAAGAGCAACCAGGGCTCTTAACCACAGAGCCATCTCTCCAGCCTTTATATTTTATTATTATTATTATTTTGGTTTTTCAAGACAGGGTTTCTCTTTGTAGCTTTGGAGCCTGTCCTGGAACTAACTCTGGTAGACCAGGCTGGCCTCAAACTCACAGAGCTCCGAGTGCTGGGATTAAAAGCATGTGCCACCACTGCCTGACCCACATTTTATTTTTTAAGTCAAACATTTTTTCAAACATTTATTTATTTATTATGTATACAACATTCTGCCTGCATGCCAGAAAAGGGTACCAGATCTCATTATAGATGGTGGAGAGCCACCATGTGGTTTCTGGGAATTGAACTCAGGACCTCTGGAAGGCAGCCAGTGCTCTAAACCTCTGAGCCATCTCTCCAGCCCCAAATATTTTTTTCTTTTATTGAAAATAGGGTTTTTTCATATAATATATCCCAATTAGTTTTCTCTCCCTCTACTCCTCCCAGCTCCTCCCCATCTCCCCTCCTATCCACACACATAGGAATAGGGCAAAAACAAACAAGAAGGAAAAGCGCCCCGGAAAAAGCACAAGAAACAGATATAGACAGAGACCCACTTGTTGACTCACTTAGGAATCCCGTAAAAAAATACAAAACCAGAAGCTGTAATACATATGCAAAGTAACTGTAAGGTTAAAAAAACAGATAAATAAATAAAAACTTTAAAAAGATGAAAAACAAAAAACCCCTGACCCGAAGTTATGAGACAGGAGCCTCCAGAGGCGCCCCTGAGCTCCTTTCCCGCCGGCAGCCACTGCTGCGCATGCACTCTACCCTGGGCACGCATTTGTGTCCCCGTGAGACCGCCTTGGAGGAAAGCAAGTTTTCATTTGCACGTGGTTATCAACTGGGGACGGCTTCCGGCTTAGGGGTGGGACGAGTGTCCACTTCTCCTTTCAGCTCTAGGACCCCATCTGCTGCAGGCCCGCGCAGGTCCCGCGCATGCGCCTCAGTCCCTGGGTTCATCTGTGCATCGGTCCTGTTGTGTCTAGAAGGCCTTGATTCCTTGATGTCCTCCATGCCTGTTACCTCTACACTCTTTCTGCCTCCTCTCCTGCAGGGTCCCCTCAGTCCTGAGGGGAGGGATTTGGTGGAGGCATCCTATTTACAACTGAGTGTTCCACGGTGTCTCAAGAATAATGTCTGGCTGTGGTCTCTATGTTTGTTTCCATCTGCTGCAGGAGGAAGCTTTTCTGATGTCGGTTGAGCAAGGCACTGTTCTATGAGTGTAACAGAATGTCATTAAGAGCCATTTTATTGCTCTGTTCCTTTAGTAGGACAGTAGTATTTAGTTTTACGCTAGGTCCCTGGGCTCTCTAGTATTGGGTTCTTGGTCATGCAGGCGGCTTCAAGTATGGGTTCTATCAAGTAGAGTGGACCTAAAATCAAATCAGATATTGGTTGGTGACTCCCACAAGCTTTGTGCCACAGTTACACCAGCGTATCTTGCAGGCAGGACACCAGTGTAGATAAAGGTTTTGTGGCTGGGTTGGTGTTTACATTTCTCTTTTGCTAGCGGCTAGAATACTTTCCTGTACTGAGAACACTAGAAAGTAGGAGTAAAGGCTCTAGGTAGGCACCAGCTCAACTTCTCTGTGTTCAATGAGTCATGTAGGTGTTGTCTTCAACAATAGAACCTTGCTGTCAGTTTGTGAAGAGCAACCTGTAGTCTTGGCAACAGCCTGAGTTTGGGGTTCCCATGGGATCCCTTTGACCAACTCAATTAGATATAACCCATTCCCAGTACTAGACACTTTACTCAGTAACAAGACCAGTTGGTACTCTGTTTTCCCTATTATTTGACAATTTCATTAGATTGCCTTCATATATTGTATATATTTTAGGAAGCTTCTACTGTATTAGATTTCCATACTGCCCCTAATATGGCCCTTAAGTTTAGTTGTATCACCCCATATTCCTTCCCTTGTCCCCCTCCTCATTTGATCCTCCCACTCCAGTTCCACCCCCATCCATAAGTAACTATTCTATTTACTTTGTTAGGGAGATCTATCTGCACCCCCAGTCCCTTACTCTATACCTAACCTCTATAGTTCTATGATTTATAGCTTGCTTATCATAGACTAATGTTCACATATAAGCAAATACATACCATATTTATCTTTCTGGGTTTGAGTTATCTCACTCAGGCTGATTTTTTCTAGTTCCATTCATTTACCTACAAATTTCATCTCTTGAGGTACATCTAGGTTGTTTCAGTTTCTGGCTAGTATGAATAGAGCGAGCAACAATGAACATCGCTTAGCAAGTGTCTCTATGGAAGGATCAAGTATCCTTTGGGTATATGCCCAAGAGTGTGAGTACAGCTGGATCTTGAGGAAGATTGATCCCCAGCTTCCTGGGGAACCTCCACACTGCTTTCCATAGCGGCTGCACAAGTTTACAGTCTCACTAGCAATGGATGAGTGGTCTCCTTACTCCACATCCTTGCCAGGATGAGCTGTCTCTTGTGGTTTTGATCTTAGCCATCCTGACAGGTGTAAATGGAATCTCAGAGTTGTTTTGATTTGCATTTCCTGATGACTAAGGATGTTGAACATTTCTTTAAATGTTTCTCAGCCATTTGAGTTTCCTCTATTGAGAATTCTCTGTTTAGACCTGTACCCCATTTTAAAATTTGTTTTCTTGATATCTAGGGTTTTAGTTCTTTAATTTTGGAAATTAGCCTTCTATTGGATGTGTAGTTGGTGAAAATCTTTTCCCATTCTGTAGGCTGCTACTTTGTCCAAAGTCTGTGTCCTTTGCCTTGCAGAAGCTTCTCAGTTTCATGAAGTACCATTTATTAATGGTTGATGTTAGTGCCTACACTATCCGTGTTCTGTTTATGAAGTTGCCTCCTGTGCCAATGTGTTCAAGTCTATTCCCCACTTTCTCTTTTATCAGATTCAGTATATCTGGTTTTATGTTTAGGTCTTTGATCCATTTGGAGTTAAGTTTTGTGCAGGGTAATAAGTATGGATCTATTTGGATTCTTCTATATGCAGCTGTCTAATTTGACTAGCACCATTTGTTGAAGATACTTTTTCCTAGTGTGCTCCTGACTTTTTTTTTAAAGCAAAAATCAGGTGTCCATGGGTGTGTGGATTTATGTCTGGGTCTTCAGTTTAATTCCATTGGCCAATGTATTGGTTTTTGTGCCAATACCATGCTGTTTTGTTGTTGTTTTTGTTTGTTTTTAATTACTATGGCTCTAAAGTACAATTTGAGGATGGTGATACCTCCAAAAATTCTTTTATTTTCAGGATTGTTTTAGCTATCCTGGTTTTTTTTTTGGTGTTTCCATATGAATCTGAGAATTGTCCTTTCAAGATCTATGAAGATTTGTGTTAGAATTTTGATGGAGATTGCATTGTATCTGTAGATTGCTTTTGGTAGGACGGCCATTTTCACTATGTTAACCCTACTGATGCAAGAGCATGGGAGATCTTTCCATCTTCTGATAATTTCTTCAATTTCTTTCTTCGAAGACTTGAAGATTTTGTCATATCCTTTCTTCAAAGACTTGATTTTTTTGTCATAGAAGTCTTTCACTTGCTTGATTAGATTTGTGGCTATTGTGAAGGTATTGTTTTCCTGGTTTCTTTCTCAAACCATTTGTCATTTGTATATAGAAAGACTACTGATTTTTGTGAGTTAATTCTGTATCCTGCTGCTTTGCTGAAAGTGTTTATTAGCTGTAGGAGTTCCCTCGTAGAGTTTTGGGGGTCACTTACATATACTATCATATCATCTGCAAATAGTGAAAGTTTGACTTCTTCCTTTCCAATTTGTATCCCTTTGATCTCCTTTTGTTGCCTTATTGCTCTAGTTAGGACCTCAAGTACTATATTGAATAGATATTGGGTAGCGTGGACAGCCTTGACTTATTCCTGATTTTGGTGGAATGGCTTTAAGTTTCTCTCCATTTAAGTTGGTAGTTGCTGTAAACTACCTTCACGATGTTAAGGAATGATCCCTGTATCCCTAATCTCTCTGGGACTTTTACCATAAAAGGGTGTTGGATTTTGTCAAAGAACTTTTCTGTATCCAATAAGATGATCATGTGTTTTTTGTCTTTCATTTTGTTTATATGATGGATTTATCAGTTTACTATGTTGAATCATTCCTACATCCCTAGGATGAAGCCTACTTGATCATGGTGGATGATCTTTTTGATGTGTTCTTGGATTCAGTTTACAAGGATTTTTAAAAATAATTTATTTTATTTTATACACATTGGTATTTTGCCTGGATGTAAGTCTGTGTGAGGGTGTCAGATCTTGGAGTTACAGACAGTTGTTAGCTGCCATGTGGGTGCTGGGAGTTGAACCTGAGTCCTCTAGAAGAGAGGTCAGTGCTCTTAACTGCTGAGCCATCTCTCTAGCCCCATTTGTGAAGGCTTTTTAAAAAAGATTTATTTATTTATTTATTTATTTATTTATTTATTTATTTATTTATTTATTTATTATGTATACGGTGTTCTGTCTGCATGTTTGCCTGTATGCCAGAAGAGAGCATCAGGTCTCATTGTAGATGGTTGCGAGCCACCATGAGGTTGCTAGGAATTGAACTCAGGACCTCTGGAAGAGTAGACAATGCTCTTACCCTCTGAGGCATCTCTCCAGCACATTTACAAGGATTTTATTGAGATTTTTGCATCTATGTTCATAGGGGATATGGGTCTGTAATTTTGTTTTTCCTTTTTTTGTTGTTGTTGTGTCTTTTTTGTTTGAAGTTTGGATATCAGAGTGGTTGTGGCCTCATAAAATGAATTGGGCAATGTTCCTTCTTTTTCTACTTGTGGAATAATTTGAGGAGTATTGACATTAATTCTTCTTTGAAAGTCTGGTAGAATTCTGTGCTGAAACCTTCTGGGCCTGGGCTCTTTTTTTTTTTTCTGGGAGATTTTAAATGACTGCTTCTATTTTCCTAGGGCCTATAGATCTGTTTAAACTGCTTATCTGCTTATCTGATCTTAACTTTGTTAAGTGGTATGTATCAAGAAAATTATCTATTTATTTTTCCAATTTGAAGTGTGGGTTCTTAAAGTATGTTCTTATTCTCTAGATTTCTTTTCTTTTCTTTCTTTTCTTTTTTTTTTTTTTGGTTTTTCGAGACAGGGTTTCTCTGTGGCTTTGGAGCCTGTCCTGGAACTAGCTCTTGTAGACCAGGCTGGTCTCGAACTCACAGAGATCTGCCTGCCTCTGCCTCCCGAGTGCTGGGATTAAAAGCCACCGCCTGGCTTCTCTAGATTTCTTAGGTGTCTCTTGTTATATACCCCTTTTCATTTCTGATTTTTCTTGGGGGGTGGTGGTTTGAGACAGGGAGCCTGTCTGGAACTCACTCTGTAGACCAGGCTGGCCTTGAACTCACAGAGATCTACCTGCCTCTGCTTCTCAAGTGCTGGAACTAAAGGTGTGTGCCACCACTGCCCAGCTTCGTTACTGATTTTATTAATTTAGACCTTCTCTCTTCACCTTTTAGTTAGTTTGTATAAGGGTTTGTATATCTGATTGATTTTCTCAAAGAACCAACTCTTTGTTCCATTGATTCTTTGCACTGTTTTTTGTTTGTTCATTCCTTTGTTTGTATTTTATTGATTTCAGCCTGGAATTTTATTATTTCTTGCCATCTATTCCTTTTGGATGTGATTTCTTCTTTTTGTTCTAAAGTAAAATAAACAGAAGTAAACAGAAACTAAACCTCTGGGAGGGGAGGTTTAATGTTTTACCATTTTATTGATAAATGCAATGAAATGAATTAATTTATCATATAATTTTACTTTTGTTTAGTGGAAATAAATTAATAATATTATTTCAAATATTTTTTAGGTTTACATTTTTTTCTATATGTGTTAATACATGTGTGTGATCACAAGACAACCTTGAGTGTTGTTCCCTTGTTTTTTTACAGATGGTTGTAAGCTACCATGTGATTACTGGGAATTGAACTCAGAACCTCTGAATGAGCAGCCAGTGCTCTTAACCACTGAGCCATCTCTCTAGTCCTCAAGTACTTTACATTTTATAACAAGCTTTTTTAAAGCTTTATATTCTTTGGTCTTTACAATTCTTGTGAGATGGGTGATATTATTCTCAATTAAGATGAGAGAATTTAGGCTCATCAAAACAGAATGGTTTGGGTAAGGTCACCCAGGTTAAAAGTAGATGGATAGTAGCCCCAGAAGAAAAGCACCAGATTTGTCCATGTACCAATTTTTGAGATTATGATTGGTTCCATGTCCATCAATAAAGGAGCAGGGCATTGTGATTGACCTATCTGCCTTCCACGGTCCTGTGGAGCCAAGGAAATGATCTGGAGGAAGTATCTTGGTCACTGTTCTATTGCTGTGAAGAGACACCATGACCAAGGCAACTCTTATAAGAAAAAGCATTTCATTGGAGTCTGCTTACAGTTCAGAGGTTTAGTCCATTATCATCATGGCAGGAAGCATGGTGGCACACAGGAAGACATGGAGCTGGAGACGTAGCTGGGAGTTCTACATCTGGAATCGCAGGAAGCAGGAAGCAGCAAAACTGGGCTTGGCTTGGGTTTCTGAAACCCAGTAACCTACTTCCTCAACAAGGTCACACCTATTCCAACAAAGCCACACCTCCTAAGCCTTCTCAGGCAGTGTCACTCCCTGGCGAGCAAGCCTATGGGAGCCATTCTTATTCAAACCACCACAAGAAGAAATGGGAAAGCATACTACTAGACGGGCAAAACTCTGAATTCTTTCTTATTCCCACCAATCCTTCCTACTTTTGAGTTTTTATTACATTTATTTTATTTATTTATTGAGGGAAGGAGTGCAAGAGCCACAGTGTGCATGTAGAGGCCAGACAACAACTTATGAGAATCAGCTCTCTGCTTCCGCCATGTGAGGCCCGAGGCTTGAACTCAGGTCATCAGGCTTGGCACGAGTGCTCTCACCCACGGAGCCATCTCACTGGCCCCCTTTTTTCCCTGTTTTAATGGAAATATTGAAATAATTGTAGGCTTTCTGTGTCTATGTCTGTGTGTCTGTGTTTCTGTCTGTGTCTTTGTCTCTCTTTCTCTTCTGGTTCCACATTTGTATGACTCACTTAGCGGTTCAGAATCCTGCTTTGTAAAACTTGGGCTGGCCTGGGATGGAAGAATACATTTTCCCCTTACCACAGGGAGGAGAGAGGATGATGCTAAGAAAGCATATTCTGTAGACAAACTTGCGTTATGCTTCCCTCCGCGTTCATTCATAAGAGCCATTTCATTCTAACAACCATGTTGTTGAAAATTATTTTTCACTTGAATGTCATGAATTTCATGTATGTTCTTTAAAAAACTTATTTATGCTTAGTTGACCTGTATGAGTATTTGCCTGCATGTATGTGTATGCACCATGCTTATACAGTGTCCAACAAGGTCAGAAGGCAGCGTCAGATCCCCTGGAACTGGAGTTATGCATGGTTATAAGCCACAATGTGGGTTAGGAATCGAACCCTGGTCTTCAGCAAGAACAATGAATGTGCTCTTAACTACTGAGCCATCTCTCTAGCCCCTCATGTATCTTCTAGTCTGTTGGGTTTTATGTAGTTAGACATAGTAGTGGTCATGATGTATCTTGGCTTTCAAAACACAATATGCTGTATATGCCCAGTATCTTCTACTAGCATATTCCTATCCACAGAGTCTGCAGGGAACTGACCTATACCTGCTTGCTGGTGGGCAGTAAATGCCCTCTTGCACAGTGACTTGTTCTATTTCTCTTTAGCTCAGTTCTCAACCTATGAGTTGTGACCCCTTTGGGGGTCAAATGGCTCTTACAGGGGTCACATATCAAATATCCTGCATATCAGTTATTTCCATTACGACTCATAGCAGTAGCAAAACGACAGTTATGAAGTAGCAATGAAATAATCTTATGGTTGGCAGTCACCACAGCACAAGGAACTGTATTAAAGAGTCACAGCATCAGGAAGGTTGAGGACCACTGATTTAGCTGGATCCCCACCTCCTCCAGACCTAGAACTTCAGTCTTGAGCAAAGATGGAAACTTCTGAAACCTAGCTCTTTTCTCTTTTCAATGTGCCTCTGCCTCTGCCTTGGTAAATGCTGGCATTGAACTTCTCCTCAGGCACTCACTGACTGCATTCATGGGACTAGAAAGTCACTCACAGAGCAACCTCGCTGTCTGAGAAAGGGGGCCCCTGTAAGACAGAAGAGTGATCCTGAATGATGGCAAACAGAAAACCCATTCTTAAGAAGGCCCCTAGTTAAATTAGGATCAATCCTGCAATGACACTAAGCCACAGTGCCTACCCCCAAGGAGCTCAAGTTTCTGGCTTCATTCCACGTAGTGACTCTTCCAGTTCTCTCAGGCTACCCTACCTCTGCCTAGAACAATAAAGGGTACTTGGGCTCGCCATCAATAGGTCCTGTCAGACAAGCCATGTGTATCATTCCAGGTTTTGGCAGGAAACAGATGGTGCCCTATGATTGGGTAAAATGAGACAAGTTTAATAAAGAAACTATTTACGAACACAGATCATGGTGTGTGGAAATCATAGGCCGGAAGGAGTAGAAGAACTGACTGGAACAGAGAGAGAGAGAGAGAGAGAGAGAGAGAGAGAGAGAGAGAGAGAGAGAGAGAGAAAGAGAGAGAAAATCCTGTGAATCCTGTGAAGAGGGCCTCCTGACAAGACTTGTGGCTTCTGGTTCAAGGCTGCTGCTGGCTAGCCCTCAAGGAGGCATTTGGGGGGAATAAATGCGCTGAGCTCTTTCTTCTCAGCCTCCTGTCTCCTAGTGATGGCCAGGGTCACCTGTAGGGCACAGGAACTCTATGATAGAGTCAATTAAGGCCCCATACAGAGCAGATGAAGGAGGGTGATAAGGGTCTGGAGGAACAAAGAGCAGGCACAGATCATGCCCGTCAAGTTTGGAGGTACTCTGCTGTGGCCCTGGCCCAGAGCTGTTGCTCTCAGCACTCTTGGGGATTGACTCTTTCTTGCTTTGGTTTGTTTTGGTTTTTTGAGACAGGGTTTCTCTGCCTAGCCCTACCTGTCCTGGAACTAGCTCTGCAGACAAAGCTGGCCTCGAACTCACAGAGATTCACCTGCCTCTGCCTTCCGAGTGCTGGGATTAAAGGCGTGCGCCACCACCACCTGGTTGGATGAGATGCTTTTTATTGTATATCTATTTTTACTGAGATGGTTTGTCTGTTAGCAAAGTTCACATATTACTTTTAAAATCTAACACTTTCAAATCAGTTAATCGTAATCAGTAATGTTGAGGCATAGGGACAGTAGAAGTACCATGCAAATTGCGACACAAGATAAAAAATTCCAATGGGAGTGAGTTCAAAGCCACCTAAGATGGATTCTGAACTTGTACCTGAGGTAGGCCTTACTTCAATGGGAGCGAGACTCAGTATGTTTCTTTAATTCTGTTAGGAGTCCATGTAGGAAACCGAGGTAACTGCTGGGGTATTTGTTTACTGCCTGATGACCTGGCATCCCGCACAAGCATGTGCTCTAGAATGCTGTCTGGTTGGCATGTCCTTCTCTGGTTCCCCATGCATCCTCATACTTGGTAGGGTATATTCTGTCTGATGGTCTGTCACCTCCATTTACTAGTGCTTCTCATCCCTGTGGCCAAACGCCTGACAGAACAACTGATGGCAGAAGGGCTATTTTGGCTCAGGGTTGTAGAGGGTTCAGGCCATGCTTGGGCAGACCATCCTGGAGGAGGGAGCACATAGCAGTGATGCTTCTGCATCTTGGGACAGACAAGAACCAGAGAAAGTGACAGGTAGGGGCTAGGGACAAAATGCTACTAAACATCCATCCTGGTGACCTATTTTCTCCAGCTAGAACCTACCTCCTAAAGTTTGGAGAACTCCTAAAAGAGCACCACTGAGAACCAAGCCCCCATTGAGTTTAAAAAAGAAAAAAAAGAAATGAAAAGGAAAGGACAGTCGGGCGTTGGTGGCGCACACCTTTAATCTCAGCACTTGGGAGGCAGAGGCAGGCGGATCTCTGTGAGTTCGAGGCCAGCCTGGTCTACAAGAGCTAGTTCCAGGACAGGCTCCAAAGCTACAGAGAAACTTTGTCTTGAAAAAACAAAAACAAAAACAAAAAACCAAAAACAAGAAAAGGAAAGGACATGACTATTCCTAGGTATGGCAGAGGAGAAGGTTTGTAGGGCACAAAAGGGAGACAGAGGCAGAGGCAGGGGCTTCTGGGAGAGTCCAGAATGAACATGACCAGACTGAGCTGGGCCATGTGAGGAGATCAGAGAGAGGAGAGGAGAGAGGAGCTGCTGACCAAGAGGGATGGTCTGGGCCAAGAGACTGGCCAAGAAACTAGACAAAAAGCCAAGTAACCAAAATGGCTGGTTTATATAAGGAAGGCTGTTGTATGATATATAGGCTGTTGTATGATATATAGGCTGTTGCATGATATATAGGGAAGGCTGTTGTATGATATATAGGCTGTTGTATGATATATCGGGAAGGCTGTTGTATGATGTTTTTTATTTGTTTATTATGTATATAGTATTCTGCCTGCATGTATGCCTGATCTCATTACAGATGGTTGTGAGCCACCATGTGGTTGCTGGGAATTGAACTCAGGTCTTCTGGAAGATTAGTCAATGCTCTTAACTGCTGAGCCATCTCTCCAGCCCCTGTTGTATGATTTCATTCTGAAAATAAAGATTGCTTTGAGTCAGAGGGCTGACCGAAATCAACCACAGAGGTTTGAAGGACTGTGAACAGATAGGAGGCAGGAAGTAGCAGGGAAGGAAGGAACAGAAGAGGTAGGGGGTGGCTGGTAGCTCCTCTGCAGATTTTCCAATCATTCAGGTTCTTACCCCAAAATCTGACTCCCGATTTTTTATTGATAAAGAATAATTAGTTAAATGCTTCAGAAGGGTAGCTGGGGGGAAGGGCAACCCAGTCCTGGGCTGCAAGAGTTTAGGGTAGGGGGCGGTGTATGCCAGCCAAGAGGGCCAGATAGCAGGTAGGGACTGAGGGACGCTGGGATAATTGGGCAACCATTTTTGCACTGATATGTTAAGTAGTGAGTCACTTCAGTGGTTTGTCCAGGGGTTTGAAACTTAACACCTATCACACAGGCCTTTGGGAGACTTTTCACCATGACAGACTAACAAGCAAATGAGTTCTTATTTATACTTCTGGGTCACTTAAAACCTTGCTAAGAATGAGGCCATTCATAACTTGAAGGAAATAAGCAAGCAAGCCGGCCAGCAGTTTTCTTCTTCTGTCTTCAAGTGGCCTTTCCAGTCCGACCTACTTGAGCTTATGGGTATAGCACAGTGAGGAACCAGCACAGACCTATGTTCCAGAGAAGTGCACTCTCTTCCTCTTGCTCTCTCTCTCCTTCATCCCTCTAACCAGTTGCTGAAGCACTGAGCTATTGGCCTCCCAAAGTGAGCCTAGATAAGAGGCTCACAGGAAGAGGTGGGTGGTGCTGGAGGCCAGCTGTCTTCCTGAGCTGAGGGAGATGTTAGAATGTGTGAGGGATTGAAAGTTACAAATCTCTGTAGAGCTGGGTGGTGGCGGCGCCACTGGATGGTGGTGGCGCACACGTTTAATCCCAGCACTCGGAAGGCAAAGGCAGGTGGATCTCTGAGAGTTCAAGGCCAGCCTGGTCTACTAGAGCTAGTTCCAGGACAGGCTCCAAAGCTACAGAGAAACCCTATCTACCCTGTCTCGAAAAACCAAAAAAGAAACAAAAACCAAAACAACAAAAACACACAAACAAACAAACAAAAACAACAAATCTCTGTAGATTTGTTTGAAGAGCAATAGCCCAACGACTCTCCGAGTGCCAGCAAGGCTCTGGAAACCAAGGCCAGTAAGAGCTCACTAGTGTCTTACCTCGATGGGTACTGAAACTCATGATACAGGTAGTCTCGTTGACTACCTTTACTGATGACTAGACAGTGGGATACAGTGCGAAGAAGCTGACTTTATGGGAACTGGATACAGTGTAGAAGAAAGGTGGCATTTCAGTTCCCTAAGGGCTTCTTTCATAAATGCTGGTGGAATAATGGCCACTGTGTGGAAAGCTAAAGATTTGACACCCAGTTAGTTACTGACAGATAAGGATGCAACAGTAAAGTAAAGCAAGATTCTAGAAGTAAATTGGGAAAAGTATTTGTATGGTGATCAGGGCAGCCCTCTAAATAGCATAAGAAACTTGAAAGTTATGAAAAACAAAACAGATTTGATAATGTACATAATTAAAATGTTTCTGGGGTAAAAAAAAACACTATAAAAGGTCAAAGTATGAACCCGGCAGTGGTGGCACAGGCCTTTAATCTCAGCACTTGAGAGCTGTGAGTTCGAGGCCAGCCTGGTCTACAAAGTGAGTTCCAGGACAGCCAGGACTCTTACACAGAGAAATCCTGTCTCCAAAAATCAAAATCAACAACAACAACAAACAAAACAAAACAAAAAAACTAGAAAAAGTAACAATTTTCACCAGAGCAGAGCAGAACAGGCAGAACCTAACACTGTCTCACCAAGGAAACCTTCCTTCTCCAGGAGCAGAGTTGTTACACTCGGGGGTGGGGGGGCGGGGACGGGGATGACACCTAAGTAGAGCTGGAACACTTGCTGTTGAGTTGTTATGTCCCTGGAGCCCAGCTGTAAGCTGCTACACTTACAGTGACCTTGTGGTATTCCTTGGCTCCTGATTGCCGGGGTCCCTTTCCATCCGAGCTGCAACGCTTATAGTTGCCAAACTTGGTGACCTGAGTTCTAGCCCCAGGGCCCACAGATGAAAGGAGAGAATTGGCTTCTGGTCCTCTGATGTGGGTGCACATATACATACACACACAAAATAAATTTAAAGAAACATATTAAAGGGGGGCTAGAGAAATGGCTCAGTAGTTAAGAGCACTTGCTGTTCTTGCAGAAGATGAGGGTTCACTTCTCAGAACCCTCATGGCAGTTAACAAACATCTGTAACTCCAGTTCCAGGGGATCTGACCCATTCTTCTGGCATCCATGGGTACTGAATTCACACGATGAACACAAAACACTTATACACATAAGATATAGATAAATAAGTTTTTTTAAGTTTTAAATTTTAAGTCAAAAAACCGTTCCTAACAGTTATAACTAATTGCTGTGAAAGTGTCTTTCTGTACACTGGAAATATCTGTTGCTCTTGTTGGTCTAATAAAGCGCTGAATGGCCGGTAGCTGGGCAGGTAGACGTTAGGCAGAACTTGTGGCCAAAAGGAGAGTGTAGGAGAAGTAGGGCGGAGTTCCAGGAGACTCAGAGAGAAGCAAAATGAACACGCTGTGATGAAAAAAGGTACTGCCACATGGCAGAGCATAAATAAGAAATATGGGTTAATTTATATTGTAAGAGCTTGTTAGTAACAAGCCTAAGCTATCGGCCAAGAATTTATAATTAATATTAAGTCTCTGTGCATTTATTGGGGAGCCAGGGGGTTCTGGCAAAAAACTCCGCCTACAACTAATGGCTGATGGAGGATGAATGTCCATAATATTAGAACCTATGTTAATATCCATAATATTAAGTTGCTGAAAATAAATTTTTTTTATTAAATAAATGACACGTATTTGGTATTTCACCCCACGTCTGATAAAAAAAAAGAATTTAAGGGGTTGGGGAGATGACTCAGTGGCTAAGAACCCTTGCTATGCAAGCATGAAGAACTTGAGTCCGTATCCCCAGCACCTTGCCTTCGCTCCGCTCAGTGAAGACTCAGTCTCTATCTCAGAAGCTCTTATCAGAAGATACTGACAGCATTATTAAGAGTCTACATGAGGGGCTGCAGAGATCTTGGCAGTGAAGAGCACTGGCTGTCCTTCCAGAGAACCTGGGTTCAATTCCCAGCACCCACATGGCAGCTTACAACTGTCCAGTTCCAGGGACACCTTCGCACCACTGCACATGCAATGAATTTAAATAAATTATTTTTTAAAAGACTATATGAAGAGGCATAAGGCCCAGAACAAGCAGCACAATAGGGAGGGAAAGACAAAAGTTAGAACAGTAATGCTACCCATGGTAAAGCTGATTGCAAAGCTATAGTAAGCCTGAAGGAGAGAGGAAAGACCAGACACATGTAGTAGACCAGGAGAATAGAAGAAGAGCCCAGAAACAGAGCCACATAAATCCAGTAAACTGACCTGTGGTAAAGGAGCAAAAGCAGGACACCAGGGAAAAGAGAGTCATTTCCAGGTGCACTGAGTGGCTAGCCCCAGTGGAAGAGACAACCTCAGAAGCTGGGTGGTTGTGTTGCCTTGTGATGAAAGGCACACTTAATTGAGTCACAGGACCTACATGCTCATTGTCAGCAGACACTCAGTAAATACTCCCTGCGAGTCAAGGACCGAGCAATGTGCGAAACACAAAGGTCAACAATGCTTTCTGGGCCAGCAAGCTTATCTGGTGAAGGTGCTTGCCACCAGGCCTAATGACCTGAGTTCAGTCCCTGCACCCACATGGTGGAAGGAGAGAACTGACCTCTGTATGTTTTCCTCTAATGTTCACACAAGCAGGAGTGCGCACACACAGACACACACACACACACACAGACACACACACACACACCAGGGAGGGGTGGGACACTGAACTCTATTCTTGGATTTCACAAGAACGGTCCAATCAAAATGTCTGCACTAAAGGACTGTTTTGCTGTGTATCCAATAACTTTATTATCCTGGTTTGTTGTGTGTATATATAATTCTGTGCACATATTTGTGTGTTTGTGTGACTGTGGGCATGCATATATCAGTTCTAGCCTTTGACCTTGTCTGGGTGTAGTGGCATTTCACTTGTATATTAATAAATACAATTTTCCTGGAATCGGAAGGGTAAAGCAGCCACACTGGCCAGCCTTATAGACCAGGCAGCAATAACACACACCTTTAATCCCAGTAGCCACATGAGGCTTGCCATAGAAACCAGGCAGTAGCGGTGCACGCCTCTAACCCCAGCCCTAGAGAGGATTATAAGACGGGAGGAGACAGCTCTCACTCAGTCCCATTCTGAGATTCCTGGAGGCAGGTTCGCCATTTCAGACTGAGGAAGAGGTGGCTGCCTGTTTTGCTTTTCTGACCTTCAGGTTAAACCCCAATTTCTCTCTGTGTGTTTTTATTAATTGTGCATCACCTGAGACAGGGACTCTTTACTGCTTGCTGATGCTTATACTGGACTAGTCCCTGAAAGCTTCAGGGGCCACTCCTGTCTGCACCCCCCTCAAGTAGGAGCACTGAGAGAGATTACAGACATATGCTATCACTTCCAGTTTTCCACGGGTTTGAGGAGTTTGAACTCAGGACTTCATGCTTTCTCTGCGCTATCCCTCCAGCCCCTAATCTTGGTTCTTTCTGGATTCTGGAACTGTCATGTAGATTGTCTGGAGACTCCAGTCAAGACTGTACCTATTGATGTCAATATAGATACAGTGAGGGCTACAATATTACAAGTCATGCTTCAAAGAAACCTGTGTTCTTTCCAGCAAAGCAAGGCGGTTTTATAATGCCCAGAAGGCCAGACTCAGTATTGGGGATCAGATGGCCTTTCTAATTGAGGATCTCTTTTCAATACCCTTCATAATGCAAATACGGAAGGGGGAAATTGAAAAACAACACAAATCCATCAAACTGTGATCACAATGTGGATTTTGGCACTATGGTACTAGATGGGAGTTGTTTGCTGGTGTGTTTTGGATCTAGGTTTAGAAACTTCAGCTCTCAAGAGGCTGTGATCATTTTCTTATTAATGGTTATATTGTAAATCATCTGAGATCTTTTAAATATACAGTCCTCAGGAATAGAGAGATGGTTCAGTGGTTAAGAGCTTGTATTGCTCTTGTGGAGGAACCCCAAGTATGCTTCCCAGCATCCACACTGGACAGCCCACAACCACTGTAACACCAGCTCCAGGGGATCCGACTCCCTCTTCTGGCCTCTGTTGGCATCCACACACATGCACACACCAATATTCACATATAATCAAAAGTAAAAATAAAATAAATCTTTAAAAATAAAACCCCCCACTAGATGTTGTGGCATACGCCTTTAATCACAGCACTGGAGTGACAGAGACTGTCATCTTGAGGCCAGCCTGGTCTACATACATAATGAGTTCCAGTCCAAACAGAGCTACCCAGTGAAACCCTGTCTCAATAAAGTAAAATAAAATCCTCAGTTGACTGAGTGAAGAGACAGATGGGGAAAAAATTACTATATATATATATATATATATATATATATATATATATATATATATATATAAAATCTAAAATACATAGATATACAAAGAACTAAAACCAAAAACTAAATAGCAAAACATTTTAAAAAACAATAAAAAATGAACAAATGAAATGAGCAGTGGTTCTCAAGAGGTGACTTACAAATGACCAATACACATGTAGACATACTCAGTCTCATTAGCTATCAGAGAAATGCGAATTCATACTATATTGAGATTCCATCTCACCCCAGTCAGGACCGCAGTCATTAAGAAAACAAATAGCAAATATTGATGAAGACGTAGGCAAAAGGGAACCCTTGCTCATTGCTTGTGGGGTGTAAACCAGTTCAGCCACTTTAAGTGGAGTTAAAGTGGAGGTTCCTCTCAAAAAACTAAAAATAGATCTGCCACCTGACCCAGCTATTCCACCCTGGATATTTAGCCAAAGGGCTCCAAGCCGACATGTCCCAGGGACGCTGGCTCATGCTGCCCACCACACCACTGGTCACAGCAGCGAAGGCGTGGAGCCAGCCCAGGTGGCCATCAGCAGAGGGAAAGCTGGTGTGTACACACAAAGGGATTTTTTTTCACAGGAAAACGGATGGGATGCAGTGATATTGAGCACATTAAGTCAGTCTCAGAATATTGTGGGCTGGAGATGGTTCAGCAGTTAAGAGCACATAGTGCACTTCTAGAGGACCAAAATTCTGTTCCCAGCATCCACACTGGGCGGCTCAACTGCTGTAATTCCAGCTCCAGGGGATTTGATGCCTCTGGCCATTGCAGGCTCACATACATATACACAATTTAAATAAATAAAAGAATATATAAATAAATAAAAGGATAAATAATATTTGTCTTCTCTCATTTGTAATTCATATACACATATGTGTATAACTATATATACATGTTTTATATATATATATATATATATATATATATATATATATATATATATATTTGGTTGAGTTTTTTGGTTTTGTTTTTGAGACAAGGTCTCACTATGTGTAGTCTGGCTGTCCTGGAACTGACAGTGTAGATCATGCTGGCCACAAATTCACAGAGATCTACCTGCTTCTACCTTCCAAGTGCCAAGATTAAAGGCATGTGTCACTATGCCTGGCTCTAGATTTCCTATAGATACATAAGTTCATATATGTACATATGAGATGAAAGTTAAATCAGAACTGTCCAGGGGAACAAATGGAATTGCTGGTGGAGGAGGAAAGAAATGGGAGAGGAACAGGGTATGAAGGGAGTAATAACATACTTGTATGAAAATGTCCTTGTGTAATCAGTGCCACATACGAGCAAAAACAAAGTCAAATAATAATAAAGAAATAAAATGAAATAAAATCCCAGGATCCTTCACTGCAGATTCTGACACAGGAGATCAGAGGTGAGATGTAAATTCCTATTTTGGAAAAACTTCATAGGAGAGTCTCACACATGCCTTTGATTAAGAACCACGGGAAAAATGGAACTGAATAGAAGACCCGGATATCAATCCACACATCTTCGAACACCTGATCTTTGATAAAGAAGCAGAAAATATCAAATGGAAAAAAGAAAGCATATTTAACAAGTGGTGCTGGCATAACTAGATAGCAACATGTAGAAAAATGAAAATAGACCCATATCTATCACCACGCACAAAACTCAAGTCCAAATGGATCAAAGACCTCAACATAAAGCCAGCCACACTGAACCTTATAGAAGAGAAAGTGGGAAGTACACTTGAACGCATTGGCACAGGGAACCACTTCCTAAATAGAACCCCAGCAGCACAGACACTGAGAGAAACAATTAATAAATGGGACCTCCTGAAACTGAAAAGCTTCTGTAAAGC
>PVIU01023154.1:0-27976 GCA_004026605.1 Ondatra zibethicus | reverse complement strand
CATATTGCTTAAATTTGTTTTTATCCTGGAATATCTTGTTTTCCCCATCGATGGTGAAAGAAAGCTTTGCTGGGTATAGTAGTCTGGGCTTGCATCCATGGTCTCTTAGTTTCTGCAGCACATCTATCCAAGACCTTCTGGCTTTCATGGTTTCCATAGAGAAGTCAGGTGTAATTCTGATAGGTTTACCCTTATATGTCACTTGACCTTTTTCCTTTGTGGCTCTTAATATTCTTTCTTTATTCTGTATGTTTTGTGTTTTGATTATTATATGGTGAGGGGATGATTTTTTTATATCCAGCCTATTTGGTGTTCTGTATGCTTCTTGAACCTTCATAGGAAGGTTTTAAAAAAGTGTTACTATATGCCTGTAGATAGGTAGACATATAAATAGGCAGAGATAGATGATAGATAGATAGATAGATAGATAGATAGATAGATAGATAGATAGATGATAGATAGAAAGAAAGAAAGATCCAATTACTTCTACATTGTTTAAAAACTATACTTTGTATACTGAATAGCTTTCACAGCCTTTTTGAAAGTTGAGAACTTAAGTTGGGATCAGATTTACTCTGACTCTTGATCTCTCTGTTTTTATACCATTATTATACTGTGTTGACTTCTATAAACTTATAATAAGTCTTTAAATTAGGTAGTTCAAATCTTTTATACTTCTTTTCCAACTTGTTTTTGGCAAATTTTGGTTATTACTTTGCCATCTGCAGATTAGAATTGTCTCATTAATTCCCATAAAAAATCAATGCTGAGTCTTATCTGGACATGTTGAATCTATTTATAAACTTAAGGGAAAACTGACATCCTCTGAATTGTAGTTTTCTAATCTGAAATTATCACACATTGATATAGTATTTAATCAAACACTACTTTTCTTTTAATGCTTTTTATAGACATTGTTGGATGGCAGACATTTCTTGAGGGGACAAACACATATCAGCTCACCCCAGAAAGTAAGCTCGAGACACACTGAAGTATAGATCACATCAAAGTCCAACTTGCTGAATCAACAACTTTTGTTGGTGATACTTACAACAATATGAGTGAGAGATTACTTACGGGAGCAGAAATACAGACGCTGAAACACCAAAGCCCACTGCGTGTACTTCAGGCAGCTCAGCTGATTGGTCTACTTCTTCCAGGCAATTGGTCTGGTCTCTGCTTTCTTCTGCCTGTTTTATTTTTGTCTGGGTGACTGCACAGCCTTTAGGCAGCTCCTGGGAAAGAAAATTTGGCAAAAGAAAACTACTTACCTCATGGTGAACCGAAACCAGAGAGCAAACAAGAGAGGAAAGTCTGGAGAAAAGAGTACCTTCAGATTCAGATTCCTTTTGACCCACTTCCTCCAATGAGACCCCACCTCCTAATCAATTCATTCCCTAGTCCTTTCATGGATTCATCCACAAATGGAGTCAGCGCCCTTGAGATACAGCAACTCTTCAGTGGCACAATCTGTTGGATATCAAGACTTCAAACATGAGTCCTTTGGGAAGATATTTTACATCCAAACCATAGGAATCATTGATTTTCAAATGTTTACAGTAAGCCCATTGACATCATTAATTTAGTCTGCAAATTTAATTCCTCTTCCCTGTGCTGACTTCCTATTGCTGCAGTAACATATTATTGCAAATGTAGTGCCTAACAATAATAAACTCTCGACCATGGAGGTCAGCAGTTCAAAATGAATTTTATGGGCCATCATCAAAATATGAGCAGAACCAGCTCCAGGGGATAATTTTTTTCCTGTGTCAAAGTTCAGTTTCACAGGCTGTCAGCTTTTGTTTGCTCATGGCCACATTACTCCAATCTCTGCTTTTTTAGTCAAATCATCTTTTTACCTCTGGCTAACACTTCAGGAGACATGCATTAAAACCATTCAAGATTCAGTACTTAGGTGATATCCTTATCTCAAGATCTTTAACTTATTCACATCTACAGTCTCTTCTTTATCCATGTAAGGTTGCACATTTTCTTTTTTAATTTTATTTTTACTTTTATTGAGCTCTACATTTTTCTCTGCTCCCCTCCCTGCCTCTCCATTCCCCTTCAACCCTTCCCCATGGTCCCCATTCTCCCAATTTACTCAGAACATCTTGTCTTTTTCTACTTCCCATGTAGATTAGATCTATGTATTTCTCTCTTAGGGTACTCATTGTTGTCTAAGTTTTCTGGGATTGTGATTTGTGGGCTCGTTTTCATTACTTTATATTTAAAAACCACTTATGAGTGAGTACATGTGATAGTTTCCTTTCTGGGTTTGGGTTACCTTACTCAAAATGATGTTTTCTAGCTCCATCCATTTTCCTGCGAAGTTCAAGATGTCATTATTTTTTTCTGCTGTGTAGTACTCCATTGTGTAAATTTTCCTTATCTATTCTTCAGTCGAGGGGAATTAAGTTGTTTCCAGAATCTGGCTATGACAAACAATGCTGCTACGAACATAGTTGAGCACATGTCCTTGTGGCATGATTGAGCATCCTTTGGATATATACCCAAAAGGAGTATTACTGGGTCTTTTTTTACTGCTTTATAAATAATAACCATTCATAATTTCCACTTCCTCCCCTTCTTCCCTTACCCTCCCGCTTCTCCACTCACTCTCCCCCTCCCCCTCCAGTCCTAAGAGAGGGCAGGGTACCCTGCCCTGTGGGAAGTCCAAGGCCCTTCCTCCTCCATCCAGGCTTAGGAAGGTGTGCATCAAAATAGACTAGGATCCCAAAAGGCCAGTACATGCAGTAGAAACAAATCCCAGTGCCATTACCATTGGCTTCTCAGACTGCCCCAATTGTCAGCCACATTCAGAGAGTTCAGTTTGATCTCATGCTCGTTCAGTCGCAGTCCAGCTGGCTTTGGTGAGCTCCCATTAGTTCAGGCACACTGTCTCAGTGGGTGGACCAACCCCTCGTGGCCCTGACTTCCTTCATCATATTCTCCCTCCTTCTCCTCTTCAACTGTACCTTGGGAGCTCAGTCCAGTGCTCCAGTGTTGGTCTCTGTATCTATCTCCATCTGTCATCAGATAAAGGTTCTATGGTGATATTCAAGATAGTCATCAGACTGATTACGGGACAAGGCCAGTCCAGGCACTCTCTCCTCCACTGCCCAGGGTCCTAACTGGGAACATCCCCGTGGACTCCTGGGAACCCCTCTAGAGCCAAGCCTCTTGCCAACCCCAAAATGGCTCCCTTAATTAAGATATCTTCTTCCCTGGTCCCACATCCGTCCTTCCTCCATCTCAACCCTCCCACTCCCCCAAGATCTCCCAACCTTCCCCTTCTCCTTTCTCTCTCCTTCTCTCCCCTTCCTCCATCCCACACTACCCCTATCTGAAAGTAGACTACACAATGCTTTATTAACATTAAATTTTCTTAACGCTAATAACAAAGAAACGAGGGCAACAAAAAAACATTGGATGATAAAAAGTCTACTAAATTAAATCAACCGGTTTATTTCAAGGATGTGCTGACATCGCAATAGAAGCCAGGAGATGTGCTGCATTGGGGAAGGGGTTTCGCTCTTATTTCCACAGGAAAAAAAATTGTGAATACCATCAAAATTAATAAAGGTCCAGTTTAAAGAGGAGAAACCTCTTAAAAAAATAACAGCTCATCCACAATGATGATAATCATACAGGTGGTAAAAAAGACATATAGAATGGGGACAGGGTTCTGTTCTTATCTCTTCAGGAAAACATTCATCTTCAAAATATTCAAGGGACCTTGGATGTTTGAATACTGGCAGATGAAAACATTTTACAGCCCAATAAGAATCACCAAGAATATCAAATATGTTCCATAAGTAAAATTTTTCAATACATACATACAAAATTTCAATATATAAATGTATTTATATTCATAAATATATAGAGCTGGTTTCGGGGTTAAACTATGGCTCAGTCCCTCTCTAATTCCAAGCCTGTTGTTAAGACAAAACCCAGAGTTTCTGTCTTATGTCAAGAGCCATGATATGAGACAAAAGGAAAAAATAATTTACAAAACTTCTTTGCCTTTCTTCATATCTATTTTTTCCTTTATCATATCTTTCATTATATATATGTCTATATAAATAATGCCTAAGTTTTCCATGATAAACAATAAATTTCCCTACAGTAATCTTTAAAGTTTCCAAAAAGAAGATGGGGCCCCACAACAACAACTCCACCTGGTTACTATGACGTCATGATGCTGATAGAGCTACTACTAGACCTGTTTGGATACCAGCTGCCAGGACAGTTCCAACTTGGTTAGCTGCAATGGTACACTTCTTTAACAACATTCTGGCCAATCCTCCAAAAAATACTCAGAGACTATTTGCAATTTTACTAGGCCAAATATTAATCTGGTAATTTAACCATAATTTATTTTAACAGGATCCCCTAAAAAAAGTCACCCCATGACAGCTAAAAGTAACTTTAAAGGACAACGTCCCCTCTCCCAAAAACGTTTGCCCTCAGACTTAGGGACATCATTTAGGGGTTGATTATAATTGATATACAGTTGAGGGATGGGGAGGAATTTTATAGGCTCAGGGATCTCTAAAAAAAAAGAGGGATACTTGGATGATGGGATAATAGATTGGTATTTGTGAGTTATTGTTTTTAGACAATTATATTAGGATAGATTTTTGTATATTAATACAAAGTTAAATTATATTAAATATTGTATGCATGTATGCTTCTACCTCTGTTTAAAACATTGTTTATGTATTGAATTTGGCTGGGATTTTGATGGGCATTGCATTGAATCTGCAGATTGCTTTGGGTAAGATTGCCATTTTTCCTATGTTAATTCTTCCTACCCAAGAGCATGGGAGATTTCTCCACTTTCTGGTGTCTTCTTCAATTTCTTTCTTCAAAGATGTAAAGTTTTTGTCATACAAGTCTTTCACTTGTTTGGTTAGAGTTACTCTGAGATATTCTATGCTATTTGTGGCTATTGTGAAGGGTGATGTTTCTCTGATTCCTTTCCCAGTGTTCAGGAGGGCTACTGAATTTTTTGAGTTAATCTTGTATCCTGCTACATTTCTGAAAGTGTTTGTGAATTGTAGACGTTCCTTGGTAGAATATTTGGGGCCGCTTATATAACCTATCATATCATCAGCAAATGGTGAGAGTTTGACTTTTTCTTTTCCAATTTGTATCCCCTTGATCTCCTTTTGATGTCATATTGCTCTGGCTAGGACCTCAAGAATTATATTGAATAGATATGGAGAGAGTGGACAACCTTGTCTTGTTTCTGATTTTAGTAGGATCACTGGGAATTTCTCTCCATTTAATTTGATGTTGGCTGTTGGCTTGCTGTTTATTGCCTTTATTATGTTTAGGTATGTTCCTTGTATCCCTGCTCTCTCCAAGACCTTTATAATGAAGGGATGTTGTATTTTGTCTGAAGCTTTTTCAGCATCTAATGAGATGATCATGTAGTTTTGTTTTTCTGTTTGATTATATGGTGGATTACATTGACAGATTTTCGTATGTTGAACCATCCCTGCATCTTTGGGATGAAGCCAACTTGATCATGGTGGATGATGGTTCTGTTGTGTTCTTGGATTTGATTTAGCAGTATTTTATTGAGTAATTTTGCATCAGTGTTCATGAATGAGACTGGTCTGCAATTCTCTTTCTAAAGTTCACAACATGGACACCTTTTGAAAGGCCAGTTTGGCCTACTGTGCTGTACACTTTGGGGATTAGGACACAAACAGGTTTAGTGGCCCATAATCATTTTTTATTTAAAGATGTATGCGTATGTGCACATGTATATGCATGTGTGTGTGTGTGTGTGTGTGTGTGTGTGTGTGAAATCAGGTACTCACAGAGGCCAGAAGAGGACGTCATATCCTTGGGAGCTGGGGTTATAGGCATGATTTGAGTCATTTGATTTGGATGCTGAGAATTTAACTTGGGTACTATGAAAGACCATCAAATTCTCTTAAGTGCTGGACCACCTCTCCATTCTCTCCAAAGTTCTATCTAACACACTTTCTTTGCAAAAGATTGTTCTGAAAATGTTAGCAGGTAGATATTAGAATTCAAGCATCTACTCTTCATACTTCATACCTCTTTTCTCATACTTCCTGCCTCACTATTCGACATTTGTAGGCTAATTACTTTGCTCTGTCTTTCAATACATTAGCTGACTTCTCATTTTTATTCTGCTATTTATCTATTAATATATATTATATATATCTTATTTATATCTTATATATATATTCCTAATTATCCTCCTTCTGAGTAACAGAAATGTAGCTCTAGTTCATAGCAGCCAGTTTCTTAATACCCTGGAGGAAATCTATTCTGAAATATGCTTTTTCTC
Source organism: Ondatra zibethicus (assembly GCA_004026605.1). NCBI lineage: Eukaryota > Metazoa > Chordata > Mammalia > Rodentia > Cricetidae > Ondatra > Ondatra zibethicus. The sequence continues at coordinate 21,642 of PVIU01023154.1, read as the reverse complement.
CACCATCAGTTAAGTTTATTTTTGAAGGGTCTACTTTTTCTCATAATCCAGTTTGATGTTACTTTAAAGGTACCAGGTTTATTCTTTTTTCAAATAATTGATTTTTTTCATTTGTACTTAAAAGCTAGAATTAATAACATTGGAAAATAAACCACATTGTTTTAGAGCAAATACGTCTTTGCTTTCATGTTATAAATCCAAATCCAGTGTATCTCCAGATTGTTATAAATACTCACAAATAAAAGGATGTGTGCACAGTCACCATTTGCAGTGATTCTAAACATGGAATGATTCATTAAGTCTCACATGTTAAACTTGTACTTATGGGTTTGCTGGAGACATTAGCTGCAACTTTCAACATTGAGACTTTCTTAAGACAGCCAAGTAGATGCATGGCTGGCTTGCATGATGTAATTCCAGCACTAGGGAGGCTGAGTCAGGAGAATCACCAAAGCTCAGGGCCAACCTATGCTACATAGTGAAACCATGAGGGGGTGGGGGGAGAACCCACCAGGCTCCAGTAGATTGCTTCAAACCTGTGACCATCAAATGGTCCTGGGTAAAAATCAGTGGTTCACAAAATAAAAATAAAAAGTCATGATTATAGGAATGTGACCTGTGAGGATAAGCAAGGGATGGAAGTGCTGGGATATAGACAAAAGTGGGTAGGCAGAAAAAGTAACTAGATTGTCAAAGAACAAATTAGTAAAAATTGAACAAAATCTGAGAGGGGGAGGATTAATCTTTTCTAGGGATGATAGGCATGTATGATATGCAAATATGTATATGATATCATATATATGTATATGTGCACATACATATATATATACATATATATATCATAACCAAACAAAAGGAGACCATCATTTTGAAAGAGAGTGAATGGGGGATGGGAGGGCTTCGGGGAAGAAAGATCAAAGAGCGTTTAAAAGGAGAAAAATGAAAAGGGTAAATAATGCGATTATATTTTATTTATTTTTTATTGGTTTATTTGTTTGTTTTTCAACACAAGGTTTCTCATTATAGCCCTTACTGTCCTGGGAATCATTCTGTAGATCTGCCTGTCTCTGCCTCCAAAGTGCTGAGATTAAAGCATTCACAACCACCACCTGGCTATAAATAAAATTTTAAAATGTTAATACAAAAATATTATTTATGAAAAGGTAAAAATACAATAAAACAGCAAGTCCTTACATATATAAAATTATGTGTTCTTATATATTTATGTACATTCTGGTCTACTACATTTGTTTAAGTACCAATGCCCACACAAAGAAATTGTCCAAGAGAAGCTTCTGGCTTCATTCATGTATTGCTTCTTGAGTTTCCCTCAAAGGCAGAAACCATTACCACTGGGCCTTCAGTACAGGGAGGGAGAACAGTTCAGTGTAGCAGCTGCCTTGCATTTAATCTCTAAATTAATTTCTCTAATTATTTTCCCATATTTCCCTCCAGCTTGCTATGCATGTTGACGCTTAGCTTTCTTATTGCTCTGGAGATTGTGTGTGGAAACAACTTTAACTTTTCAAAGCGAATTGCACATGCCAATAAGATTTCTCTGTTCCAGCAATCCGCTTTCTTTCTTCTTCTTTTCTATTCTTTCCTTTTTTCCCCTTCCTTTCTTCCCTTCTTTTTTCTTCCACCTTTGTTTCCTTCCTTTCCTCCTTTTTTACTTCCTTTCTTCTATTTTGTTGTTGTTGTTTCTGTTTTTGTTTGTTTTCCATGACATAGTTTCTCTGTGTAGCCTTGGCTGTCCTAGTACTAGATTTGTAGACCAGGCTGGTCTTGAATTTCCTGAGTGCTAGGATTAAAGATGTGTGCCACCACCACCTGGCTCTTTTTTAAAGATTTATTTATTTTTATTTTATGTGCATTGGTGTTTTGTCTGCATGTTTGTTTGTGTGAGGGTGCCAGACCCCTTGGAACTGGAGTTATAGACACCCATGACCTGTCATGTGGGTGCTGGGAATTGAACCTTGGTCTTCTGGAAGAGCAACCAGTGATGTTAACCACTGAGCCATCCCTTTAGCCCCTTTTCTCCTTTCTTAATCTTTTCTTCCCTCTTTTCTTTTTTCCAATCCTTTTCTGCTTTCTACTTCCTTCCTTAACTTCTTCCTACCTAGTTTTTTATAACATTGCTGTGTAGTCCCATGATTAATAGCCACAAGAAGTGTTATCTTCAACCATAACAGACATCATAGTGCTCTAAGGAGACCAAACACTTTCTATTCGTAACCAGCACAAGAGAACAAACCCTTTTCCACATCTTCACGGTGTCATTATGTTCTCTAAATTCTGTCTACCTTTATTTCATTTTCTTTTATTTTATTTTTAACTTTTGCTTACATGCTTTATATCTAGCAGATATAAAGGCAAATTCTGTTGTATTGTTTTTAAATTTCCTGGATATTGCTGAAAAACATATTTACTCATATTTTACCAAGTATTTTGTGATCTTGTCCAGGAATTAGCACTTTATTTGGCTAATATAACTCTTTCTTCTGAGAAATATTTTCTTTTTAAATAATTTTTATTGATTAAATTTGTTCTTTGACAATTTCATATATATATACATTAATGCATTCGGTTTATGCCAGCTTTCCCCTACCCCCCTCTTATTTTCCCCTGACACTTATCATCTTCTCCTTTCCTACTATTCCCTTTCACATATTCATGCTTTTTGTTTTGTTTCTTGATTTGTACCAGGACTTGATTTGATTATGGATTTGGAAAAATCCTTTGGACCGTGGTATTAGATACACAACTAAAAATTATCATCCCTCTACAATAATTGATCAGTAGCCAATACTTCAGAAGGGAGGGAGAGCGCTCAATGAGCACCTCCTAAACCGTCATTAGCCAATCTCCTGCAAGCCAATCTCCTGCAAGCCAATCTCCTGCAAGGCCAATGCAGTTGCTTCTGAGATGTCATACTTACAAAGTTCTTCCCTCTTTCTCCTGCCTTTCTTTCCTTCTTTTTTCTCCATCCTTTGCTTCCTTTTCTATTTCCTTCTTTTCCTCCTTTCTTACCTTCTTAATCTTTCCTTCTCTTCTTTATTCTTTCCATTCTCTCTTCTGTGATCTGTGAGTTTTGGTTATAATGTTATTAATGTCCTGTTTAGGCTGAGCACTCAGCATCACTAATTAGCAGCACTGGAAGCAGCCATGCGTCTCTGCATTCAAGGCAGTTCACTGCAACCCAAGGCCAATGGTTTCTCAAATTATTCCATAAAATAGAAAAGAAAGAATGATTCCAAATTTATTTTTTTCAAGACAGGGTTTCTCTATGTAACAGCCCTGGCTGTCCTGGATCTAGCTCTTGTAAATCAGGCTGGCCTTGAACTCACAGAGATCTGCCTGTTTCTGCCTCCCAAGTGATGGGATTAGAGACATGCACCACCACCGCCTGGCAATTCCAATTTTTTAATGAAATCTACATTCATAAAATAGAGGACACAGGTATACACACAACCACTGCTACCTGATTTCTTTTTAATGGACTAAAAGTACAGACTGGAGTGAAATTAGCCTCTTCAATAAATGGTGCTGAAAAAACTTCATGTGTGGAAGAAGGAAACTTTTCCTTCACAGCACACAAAAATAAACTTCATGTGAATCGGGGAACCTCAATGTAAAACCCAAAAATCGAAACTTCTAGAAGAAAAGGTAGGAAATTGTTTGAAAGATATAGGCATTGGTAAATGGTATTTCTAAATAGAATATGGTTACTCAAGGAATAAGGCCAACAATTAATAACTAGGACCTCATAAAGCTAAAAGGCTTCTTACAACAAAGGAAGCCATCAATCAAATGAATAGGTAACCCACAGAATGGGAGAAAATATTTTCCAGAAATACATGTGACAAAGGACTAAAATCTAGAATATAAAAATAACTAAAAAACAACACTAAGCATTGAGAAAAAAACAATCAATAAAAAGAAAGCTTGTAGAACTGAGTAGAGAGTTCTCAAAACAAGAAAGACTAATAGCTAATAAACACCATAAATTTGTGCAACATAATTAGCCATGAGGGAAATGAAAATTAAAATTATTTTGAAATTCCATCTCACCACATTCAGAATGGCTACTGTCAAAACTTCAAATGACAACAGATTCTCATGACATTATGAGGAAGGGGTAACTGTAACTCACTGTTGGTGGTAGCATGGAGTGTTGCAAACACTGTGGAAATCAGTATGAAGCTTGTATAAGAAGGCAAAAATAGACCTAGCAGTATCATACACTATTAAGTAAAAAGGATTTGTAGAAATTATTCTTCATATATGATACAGTGTGTTCCATCCATGTTTTTCCCCTTTTGAAAGAAATTGGTTTTATTTAGTCCTTCGATTTTCTGAAAAAACTCTGAAATCTAAATTGTTTTGACAAAGAAATAACCTGAAAGTACTTGAATATTATCTAGAATAATTCTGAACATTTAGGAATTGTTTTAAGGACAAATTGAAGTATTACGATTTTAATTTATCAGTGTAAAGGGGCCAGTTTTCCTTTGTTTTATGTTATCAACAACACTGTTCTAGGAGGTCCACTATAATTTTTTGTACATTGTTTTTAGACATCTTCTTTCTATACACCTGACTTTTTAATACTTTAGAAGTAATCATTATTTAATCAACTGCTTTTTGCCGATGTGTAGAGATAGAGGTATATTTTGTAAAATTGTCTTATTTCCAAATACTTTCTCTTATTAATTTTAAGTTTGTTTGTAGATTCTCTTGACTCTTTCAAACAAGTAGTGATAGTACATACAAGTTAGCCTAGAGCTTTCAGAACTGACATCATTGGATTCTTGTCTATTATGCTAATAAGATCTGCACAGTTCTGGGAACTTCATTTGCATAAGATGTTTATTGTGAACACAACGATGTCATGCATTAACAAAGCAAGTAGAAGTGATGCTAATAGGCAGCCTTGCCAGGGTTCCAACATCATAAGAAAGGATTTCACTTTGCCAATTAACTGTGGTGTTCTCAGCAGGCTTTTCATACATACTTTGCAGCATAATTATGAACAGTTTTATCCTTAATGGGAATTAAATTTTAACAAATAATTTTCATTCCCTAAAGAGGCAATCACACAGTTTTTCTCCATAATATTTTATTATTATGAATGGCAATAATGGATTATGTAGAGCTATACCTCTTGTTTTTTTCAAATAAACTAAAATTCCTAATTATATGTATATAAAGGGTGATCAAGAGAGAAAAGTATAGTATTTCATTTATTAAGATATTTTGATCATTTTAACTTATATATTCATAAGCTTAATAAACCTGTAATTATCTCTTCAGGACTCATTGTGTGGTATTAGAAGACAATGGTTAGAATTAGTGTTAGCTATCATTCTTCAAACTAAGACTGACTGAATTTCCTGCAAATGGCCTGACTTTCTGTGAGTGTTCCCAGAACCTCCCCTATCACTCTGTTTGGGTGGTATATGGGTTTTTTGTTTGTTTGTTTGTTTATTTGTTGTGGTTTGTCGAGACAGGGTTTCTTTGTAGCTTTGGAGCCTGCCCTGGAACTAGCTATTGTAGACCAGGCTGGCCTTGAACTCACAGAGATCTACCTGCCTCTGCCTAGTGCTGGGATTAAAGGCGTGCACCACCACTGCCTAGCTAAGGGTGGTGTATGTTTAATTCTTTTCCAGTTTTTTTTAATGGTACCTGCCTATTCTGCCTCCTTTTATTCTTTCTTAATAGAATTATCAGTGTGCGTGCGCGTGCGTGCGTGCGTGCGTGCGCGCGCGTGTGTGTGTGTGTATCAGAGACAGAAAGAGAGAGCAAGCGAGAGAGAGAGAATGAGAGATGCAGGTGTTTTGGGCGGCCAGAAGAGAGCCTTAAACTGGAGTTGTTAAAAAGTTGTCACCACTCTATATGTGCTAGGAGCTGAACTCAGGTCCTCGGAAAGAACATCAAGTACTCTTAACCACTGTGCTGTTTTATTTTTTATTTTTATGTTAGTTTCAGTAAATTATGTTTTGTTTGCATTTAAAGATTGTTCTAAAATTGCTAATTCCCTTCAAATTCCCAAATATATATACTTTACATTTTAAAAATAGTTTTCATTTACCCTTTTTTTGAGTCTTATTTATCCTATGGATGTGTCCTCTTTTCCTCCTCAGTGCTCATATTATTAACTTGAACCTTATCTTTTTCTTTCTGAACAAATCATGCTGGTTCATCTATTTTTACTAGTTCATCTACTTTATTATTTTGCAAAGAAAAAATATGTTTTGGTTTTTATTTTAAATTTGTTTTATATCTTATTGTTAGTTGTTCCTGGTTTGAATTATTATTATTTTAACATAATATTTTTACTTTCTGATTATTTGGGAACTCACATCATGCATCTCTATTGCTCACCTCCCAGTCCTCCCATGTCTGCCTCCCTCTCTGTGATTCCCCCCAAAGGAGAAAAGGAAAACAAAATCAAACAAACAACAGAAAAGTTCATTTTTTGTTGTCTATATACTCATTGGAACAAACTACCAGTGGCCAGCCCTCCAAGGCTAGTTGAGTCTTTCTCTACCTGCCCCCTCACTAGAAGCCATCACCTCTCAGCATCTACATTACGATTTTTGATCTTAGTTCTCCTCTCCAGGCTGTGACTCTTTTCTTTGGAGATAGGGATGGGGTGGGGTGGAGGTAGGGATCATCACAGATGTCTTCCATGTTCCTCCCTCTCAACTATGAGTCTGCAGTCATTGTCAACAGTGCAAGAATAGCTTCCTTGACCTTCACAGTCAACAGGACCATGGACCTTAGGCCTCCTCATGGTTTCTGTCTACAACACAAAGCACAAACATCCACTTGTTTTTCTGCACTAACACATGCCAAGGTCTTCCACCTTGTGTTTGGCATGCTGACTTCAAATGGTCCTCTGAAGAGGCATGGACCATGGAGATCATTTGATGAGGTCCAATTTGGTAAATGGACTATTCTTCATCTCAAACATCCTAACATTATCCAATGTCAGAGAGATCCTGTGGCTGGGCAGCTTGTTCTAGGGTTGAATCCAAGCAAGCTATAGGATGTTGCACACCTGATGACCCCACTGGGCAACTACTTGCTCCTCTATCAACAGCAGCCTTCTCTCACATCCCTTAGGACTGTTATATTTCCAATTCATGTACCACCCAACTCCTCTGTCTTTTTCACCTTTCCTTCAGATATTCATTCACTGTAGTGGCATTGGAAGCTGTAGTGTGTTACACAGCATAAGCTTTCCCCCAAAAAATTTTACATGCAAATTTTCATTGTGATGTATGGTTGGTCTGGTTCAAGGCCTCTGACTTCTGCTACACCATCAATACTGGACTCTCACTGAAACTCCTCTCAGATATCCTGCTGTTGTCCCAAGTCATGGAGTCCCTGCAACTGTGGTTCCATAGGACTGGCCCCTTCATGTGATTCAGAAGCTGCTAGATGGGGTTGATGTTGGGGTGGACCAATATAAGGTCCTGATCTGGGCCTAAATGATAGCTGAGTTGATCAGTCCAGGCCTCTGTCAGGTGGGCCCAGTTCTCCCCCCACAGGCACATAGGTGCCAATAAGTGGCTTCCAGCAAGGGGAAAGGCCAGCTCTCTCAATTATTATAATTTTTATTTACTGCACTTTATTTTTTATTCTACATTCTTTCCTTGAAATTTTTAATATACTTTAATTTGTTTTTATTGTGTGTTTATGTATATGTGGGGTTACACATGAGTGGAACCCAGAGATTTGTAGGAGTTGATTCTCTTTTTCCACTGTGTGTCCTAGAGTTCAAATTCAGGCAGGGTGTTGGTGAGATTATATTTCTTGCTTATTTCTGAAGTATTGATTGTTATTATTCGTAAATTAAGCACAAATATGTAGTGCAAATTGAATTAATTTGTGCTAAGTAATGTAATACAAACTCATTTTTTTAGAAATTTAACTATTTTTATGACCTGCTACTGATTAATTTTTACAAATGTTTATTCTATATTTTAGGAAAATCTGTTGGGAACAACATTCTACTGTAATTTCAATTAATTTTGTTATTATACTATCAACTATCTTGTTCTATTGTTTACATATATAGCTTTTTCTGAAAATTACATATATTAAGATATTTTACTATTGCCATAATAATCTTAATTTTTGTAACTCTATTTGTTTCGGTGGGATTACTATTGTGATGAAACACCATGATCAACAGCAGGTCATGGAGGAAAGGGTTTATTTGACTTATGCTTCACATCATAGCTCATCAGTGAAGATAGCCAGAACAGGAACTGCCTCAGAGGCCATGAAGAGAAGCTGATTACCGGTTTGCTTTTCATGGCTTGCTCAACCTATTTCCTTATCATGAATCTAGGGGTGGCCCAGTCACAGTGGACTGGATGCTCCCACCTCAAACACAAATTAAGAAAATGCCCTAAAGGCTTGCCTACAGCTCAGTCTTATGGAGGTGTTTTCTGAGTTGGAGTTCCCTTCTCTTCAATGGCTCTAGCTTGTGTCAAATTGACATAAAAGTACCCAGCATACTATTTTTCACTGTAAATTCTGTATATATACATATATATATATATGTATGCATATATTTCTGTATATAAAGTGTACACACTTTTGTAACAAACACATACACATTCAGAATCTCTATATTTTCCTGTGAAGATTACTTTTAACATCACATAATAATCATCACCACAAAGCTTTGAGTTTAATACTAGCTTTAGATGCCAGACATGGGAGTTAAGACCTGTAACACAGAGTGGATGTCTTATGCACAGAAATTTATATTTTCATAGCTCTAGGAGCTGAAGATTTGAGGTTGGGACACTGACAGACTTGTTTCTGCTTGGAGGGATCCATCCATGCCTCTCCTCCGGGTTCTGGTTGTTCACTGATAGCATTCAGCACCCCTCACGTTGCAGGAGTGCACCTGAAATCACAGCCTTTCTCTTCTCATGGAGTCCTCCTATATGGATCATATCTGCATCCATTCTTTGCTAAGGAGCACCAGGCACACTGTATTAAGAATCTGTCCATCCCATCACGGTTTGGCCCTAGTTACACGTACAGTGGTGCTATTTCTCAATTAAACTGAAACAGAGGGGAAAGTCCCATATTTAGATTTGTGAGGATACAATCCTATCCATAGTAATGAGTTTTTGAAAAGACATATAAAAGCATATATGTATTTATATCTACCTTGTTTGCAGTCTACTTTACTTGGTTTACATCTACTAACTCCCTTCCTGAAGCCTGTCATTGTCCAGATAGTTTTTCTTGTTTTTGCATAATTTGCCCACAAATTAAGTTTCAAGATCTCCAGAACTGTACAGGAAACAGGGAAATGCCATAGTCATATACTCTATTATTTTTATTGCTGGGTATATTCTTGTTTCCTGCTTGTTTTTAACATCTTCTATGTTAGCTAATATTTTATCATAGTTTCACATAAACAACACTAAAATATAGGCATTATTTGTCTGGTGCCTTGTGCTCTGTCTATTCTGGTATTTAAATCCTTCTTCTGGCCCCTAAATTTCTCTTTCTGGTGTGCAATTTTGACATTAATTCAATAAAATACTTTTACTGCTGTATTCCTAATATATACATTGTATTTGTTACTTTTCTTGTGTCAAAAATATATTCTAAAATGAACTTAAGGAAGTAAGTATTTATTCTGGCTCACAGTTTGAGGGGATAAAAATCACAATGGTTAGAGACGGCATGCTTGCAGGAGTATGAGATGTCAAGACTGAGGTCTTGCCCTCAGGGTACATTTTCTACTGTCCCAGTGTGTAAAACATTAGATTCCTCATGAATGGTTAATCTTTAAACAATTATAGCTTGTTTCTCTGTATCTACCCTGTACCCAACCTTAAATCTGCTCAAACTACATTCCTCCTCAAACTATGCACTTTTCTTATCTTTGTGCTTCCTCTCTCATACATTGTAAATGTAGCTAAAAACAATTACAAGTAACCAATTCACCACATCGATATTATGCTGTCTTGAAATTTTCTCTGTCAAATAACTTAGTCCTTTACCATTGACTTCTGGAGCACAATTAATAAAAACTCAGAGACAGATATTGGGTTCAACCTAAAGGCCAGAAAAGCAAAGCAGCCAGCCACTCACTCTTACCTCGACCTCAGCATGAAAATGGTGATCCTGCCTCTGGAAAACCTCAGAATGAGACTAAGAACTGTCTCCTCCCATTTTATAATCCTCTCTAGTTCTGGGATTAAGAACGTGCACCATTACTGCCTGGTTTTTATAGGAAGCTTGTGTGGCTACTGGGATTAAAGCTTGTGTGTCATTGCTGCCTGGTCTGTAAGGCTGGCCAGTGTGAATATTTTGAAAAGAAGAAGGGGGAACTGCTTTTGTACACTATAACGATTTGTCACTCATTTTGGTTTAATAAAACACTGATTAGTCAGCAACCAGACAGGAAGTATAGGTGGGGCAACCAGACTAAAAGAATTTTGGGAAGAGGGTTAGCCATGCATCTGCATTAAGGGACAGAGCAATGAATGCTGGCTCTCATCTGACTTTCTCATTTCTTCCCTTCGTTATTAAGCCTATGACCACAGCTCATGGTACGCTGACAGCCTCAGACTGGGAAGGTGCTTACTCTTCAGTTAAGACTCTCTGTATATACTCTCTCAGACAGCTCTTAGGTTTGTTTCTATTTTTTCCAAATCTAGTGAGGTCCAATCATTACACACATTAAGTAAAACATCAAATAACTTTAAGTCCATGTTGGTCTTGCACCACCTGAGATGGACAATGACCTGGGAACAAGTTGGTGGGACAAAGAAAGACATATTTAGAAATCTAGCAAACTAAAAATCAGAGAGGCTAATACCAACAAACACCCTCTTAGCCAGGTTTTGGAACAGAGCTTATGCAGGAAGTGATAGAAAGGCATTTCAGATAGTTTTGCAGGAAGAAATTGCTAATCTCGGGTGACCTTTTTTTTTCCAGGAGATGATGCGTTTTATTTTCTCCTGTCTGGATAGAGGTTTAATTTTCTCTTGAATGTTCCAGGGTGGAGACTAGAAGAAAATACAGCATTTGGAGTTTTACTCAGTGTGGTCATCTCCCTCATTCTCATCTTAACCATCCACAGAAAGAGCAGCATATTTGCTTGCAGAGCTGAACTTAGAGAACGGATTCTCTCCTCATGCTTCTTTGGCTCAGGAGTCTTGATCTTTGGACTGGGGCAGACTGCAGAGGCACTGGCCTTCTCTTCTGACACACTAATTACTGCTATCTGTAAGTCATTGGATTAGCTTGGGGCTTGTAAATCTAAAGATTTACCTGTGACTGTTCTTTTGCCCAGGAGTTTATTATGTTACAATCACGTCTTTCCCCTGGAGAACCTGCAAAGATAAAGAGATAACTTTTCCCTAGCAGAGGGAGGTGACATTCTCTGAGGGAAAATATTAACCCTTTAGGTCACTCACTCACAGTCATCCTCTGTACCAATGTGGAGACTAAAATTATATTACCCTACTATGTGAACACACAAAGGTAGAGAAGTTTTTGAAATAATCAAATTTAAGCTATTTTAATAGCATTACTGTGGCATTCAGTTATAACTCTCACATTCATAAAAGACCCAAAGTCGTATTTTCTTTCCTGGCAGTTATTAAAACTCAAACATCTGTGTTAGTGAGCATAGTGAATGCTGCTAGGTTAGTCATTGCGTGGGTGTCCTGACAGTTTTCATTTTCAGGTGCCCTTCTCTCTCTAGGTCTCTGAGATATGTGAATCCTGCTCAGAAGTGTAGACAGACCCTCAAAAGAATGTTTGTTGTATTTTACTTGTCATCTAGAGTGTGTTTGGAGTTTTGTTTATTTTCAGGTTTTTTTTTAATAGTTTTTGAGTCAGAGAAAGATACTTTGGAAACGTTCTGTAGTTTCAATATACATCTAAATTATGGTCTACCTGCTTTAACATTTCTTGGTATTCTTGAGTATTTACTGGTTTAGTGTTACAATATCATAATTATCATATGAAGAGATTTTTATGCTAAAGTCATCAAAGGGAAGGGGAATAAGTCTACTATCTAAAGCCAATATTTGATCCTCAAAGATTGCCAGGAAGAATGGAGATTAAGGCCACTCTCTGCTAAGGCAATCAGGAAAAAATGTGCTTTCCTTGGGGACAATGACAACTTAATCAGAACTGGATGTCAGTATCTATTAGAACAGAGATGCAATGAATCTAAAAGGAAGGTGAGTTCAAATGATTTTAAGAGGGTCTTTTAAAACAGAAGAAAAAGGAATTTAGGTCTGTCAAGTCACTCAGTAAAATAGCAGCCATTTTTTAAATAATTCTTAAGTGGTAGGTACTTCACTGGAATTTTACCTAAAGACCTCTTACTGTCCATGTTTATGTATACATATGTAGTGATGCTTGTGAAGGCCAAAATCAGATTAGGGTATCTTCTTCAATTTGTCTCTTTTTTCTCCCTCCCTCCGTCCCTCCATCCCTCCCTCCCTCCCTCCCTATCCTCCTTCCTTCCTCTTTTCTTTCTTTCTAGGCATGGTCCCTCATTGAACTTGTAACTCACTGCTTCCCCTAGATTGGCTGGCCAGTGAATCTCCAGGTTCTAGGATCTGCCTGACTCTCCCTTCCCACTGCAAGGATTAAAGACTTTCACTGCCGGACACAACTTTTCTTTCTTAAGCACATCACTGACTGAGAAATCTCTCCAGCTCTTTATTAACATTTTAGAAACAAATAAGCAAATAAAAAACAGTTTTGACTGATAAGATCATACAAATTCTACTTAGGAGGTAAAACTAGATTTTGTCCAACTACAACATTCATGAATTCAATCACTTCCACTAAGCAGCAAAGAGAAGTAAACAAATATTTTTATAACCATAGTGAAGTTGTGTGGCTGTTTTCTTAGGAAGATTATTGTATTGACCTGGTAGCACAATAGATAAAAGAATTGTGTATTGCTCTAACCTAACTTTTATCCTAGAGAAGAAAGCTGTATGCTAAGACAGGAAAGAATAGATGGATAGTTTTGTGAAGGCGTAAGTCATAAAACAATCCCACACCAGTTTGGAATTGTGATTAATAAAATGGTTATTTATTTAAAAGGAAAAACTTACAGATCACCGTCCCAGACAGCAGCCTTCTGCATGATCAGGAATGAAGTCTAACAGCTGGAAGCCGGAAGCAAGAGAGCAAGCACATGGCTAATGCTGCTTTTTAGAACTAAAGAGACCACACCCTAGGGGCTGGTATCTTAAAGGCTATTGGCTAAAGGAGAGGAAGTAGCTTCCGCAGCAGTTTTGAAAGTGAGTAGAAAGGTCTTCATCTTTACCCTTGGTAAGATGGAGGACATGTGGAAGTTACTTTATAAAAGGCTTCTTTAGAAAGTCATCCAGAGGAGCAATACAGGAGAGCAAAGCAGAGAACTATGCATTCATTACTTACATGCTCAGTTACCTTTATTTACAAAAATACAGGGTTTGGACCTTTCTGATTAGGGAGCAGAAGCAAGGAATAGAGAAACTATTCAAAATGACCATTTGTTGGGGGGCCAGGTGAGTGGAGTCCTCCAAAGGCAACATGCTGTCATGGAAAGAAGGAAGAAAGGAAGGGAGGAAGGAAGAAATGAAAGAGATAACTTTGAAGCTCTTAACACTAGAGGAAAGAGATGGGAGAGGGCCATAAGTTACAGGAATGGAAACTGTTTTCTCTTTGGTTGGTACTTGCATGTATCCTACACCTCAAAAATTCTCCAGAGGCCTGAAAAGAAAAGGGAAACTTTGTGGTCTGGGACTGTTCTATGTAGATGAGAAATGACTGACACATGAAGCTTCCCTGTTCTCTTGTTTGATATTTTAAATTTCCCAAGAAAGGCATTACTGTTGCCAATGTGTAGATAAGAAACGGAATCTTAGGAAGTTAATGAATGTTCCACAAGTCAGCTACCAGTAACGGGCAGAGATAGAATTCAGACACAGTTTTTGTGGCCCTAAATGTTGTACTCATTGGAAGCAAGTGTGGGAAAGAAACTTTGTCTTAATCAAGATAAGAATTACTGTTCTGTGAATTGGAGCTCAGAGGGGAGCCCAAAAAATTGCAGTAGTAGCCCAGAACAAGACACCCCAGAGGCGGCTTGCACATGAGTGGATGCTTTCAAATGTATCACCCTGGGTAGCTCTTACTTAACTTGGGGAATAGTACCCTCCTTCCAAGGTCCAATTTTGGTTCTAATTCTGAAGCCTCTTTTTATACCCTATCTTAAGAAGCCTGAGTCCCCAAGGTACTCCAATGTGTCCTTATCAAAGGCAGCTCTGTGACCCAAGAGCCAGAGGCATTTGAAGTCATTGCCTGGCAGTGCTACATCCTAATGGTAGGACCTGCTGGTCACACTGTGAGTGATGTACTTAGAAGCTTCCCAGGGTGCTATCAGACACTCTGCTTTAAAGGGTAATGCAGGAGAGCGGAATCACTTCCCAGTTGCTCTAATTCTCTCCCTTTTTGTCTGGCGGTGGGGGGATGGGATTTTTCCTCTATTCTGGATTGAGACACCCACGCACCTTTCATTTTGTTCTTGTTTGCTCTGAAAGTGCGAATTGGAGTCTTATGCATATGGGGATAAGGATTCTGTGAGTCCACAGAATTAGATAAGGGGCTAGTTGATATGAATCTCTTCTCCAAAAGTTCACTTACTAGGAGCTCAATTTCCCAAATTCTTATCTTAATGATGTTTGAAGATGAGGTTTTGAAAAAATAATTAAAATTGAAATCCTGCAGATAGGGCCCCCAGGATGGCATTGGTAGCTTTATAAGAAGAAGGGGGGTTTAAACTGTGTGATACCCTCCATCCTGTGATGATCGAAGCTCTCCTTGGGTGCTGGGTTCATGCTCTTAGACTTCTCAGCCTCAGGTACTGTGAGTTAAACAACCCTCTATTCTTTCTAAATGCCTCAGTCTGGTGTACTCAGTTATAGAAACAGGAAACAAACCAAAACAACTTTCAATGAAGTTAGGTGTGAAAAAAGAAAAGGCACAGACAGGTAAGACAAATTCCAGTAGTTGATGATATAGATGATAGTGGTTGATGATAAATTATGCAGATGGATTTCAGGCCAAATATAAATATTCTATCAGTTTCCACCAACAGGATAGGTTCAACATAAAATTATGATACACTAATAAAGGGTGGAAGTGAGGTATTGTGTTAATGTTTTTTCTACACTTGTCATTCTATGTTCATGTAATCCTACAGTGGAAGTCCCAATTACCGGACTTTTAAAGATAAGAGAAATTATATCCCCAATGATTAAATGGCTTACTTAGTTAGGTTTGTCTCTAACTTATCAGGACCATGATTCCCACCTAAAACTGTAACTCTGTAGTAAGTCTAGTACTCTTTCCATATAATCTGCCATTTCATGATCAAGCTACCTTTCAATGCAGCAAACATAAGAAAGAATGAAATTTTGTGGAAAGTGAAATAGTATAGAAAACTGTTAGAGTCATTTCTGTCTCTCTCTGCTTCTGTTTTGTCTTAGTTCATCATGGTTGCTTCAATAAAATATCACAAACTAGGTAGCTTATAAACAACAAAAGATTATTTGGCCATTTTGGAAGATAAGAACTTAAAATCTTGATGTCATCAGGGGAAGTGTCTGATGTAGCTCATAGAAGATGCCTTCCCACTATGCCCTCACATGGTGATAGACAAGGACACTCTCGGGGGCTTCTTTAACAAAAAGACTATGCAAAGCTCTCCTCTAGATGCTCCCTTCCAAAACTGCCTCCCAGACTATCACACACAAGCCTTGAGGTAAAGTGAGTACATTTCGGCACCCTTTGCATTATAATATCACTCTTCACCCATGTCTTCTGCATGTCTCTATTTATTTTCCCAGGGTCAGACTATTGTGTCTATTCTCTTTCAGTTTGCTGGAAGTACTTGAAATTTAATTCTGATTATGAGTTAAGCATGAAATGTTTACAGTGTACTGGTTACTGAGGATCCAAGCTTACATGACCACAGCTTAAATAAGAAAGGGTCAAGAGATAGGGTCAGACTAGAGTTTGGTATCTATTTCTGGTTTGATTTACCAGATACATAATAGGATGTATTCACAAATATTTGTCGTAGATAGGCTAAGCATTATATATTATAATTTTTGTGCTAGGATATAACCATGAAAATAATAAAATGCAAGTTCTACATCATACACGCTCTTATAGGGTAGATGAATAATAAATACTAATAATACATCTATTGACAATGAGAAGAGTGATGAAAATAAGCAGGGAGCACTGGGAAAACTCTTGGTTAGAGAGGGCATTGGAGAATTGCTCTGGGGGTGTCAAGTGCAGAGAACAGAGTGAAGTGAGGACAACCACATGTTTGTCTAGATAGAGGGTTGCGTGGAGCACAAAGATAGCATACACTTGCTGCACTGAAAGATTGCCAAAAAAATTGTATGTTTAAAGCTCAGTAAGAATGTACATGGTAAGAAAAAATGAGTTGAAAGAGCTAGCATGGGGGCAATTATGAAAGAGTTCTAATGCCAGTTGTAAGGTTTAAAGGTGTTTAATTAAGTAATATAGCAAACTATTTGGAGTTTGGGGGCAGAAAAGTAAAATATTCTGATGTGGTTTAAAAGAATCTCTTTGGAGACTATCTAGAAGATAAATTGGAGGGATACAATCTTAAGTGGAAAGACCAGTTAGGACTACAAGCAGTATTCTAGAAGAGAGATAATGGCATCTTGGGATGAGAACTTATCACTGAGAACGTTGAAAGATGCTTGTGCTTTGGACATATTTTGAAGTAATAGCCAACTAGATCTCTAGAAAGATTGGTTGTAGACACAGTATATGGAATAATTCCAATCTTGTTAGCCTTAGAAGCTGGAGTAATGGATTGCCAGTCACTGAGGAGACTGATGATTGGATTCAAAGATAAGGAAGTCAGTATCAGTTGTGCAAACCATAAGATGTCTATGAGATAAGCAAATAGAAATGCTGGCATCAATGGATATATAAGCTAGGCAGAAATGAGCTTCTGGGTAGAATTACAACTGGGGAGTGTTAGGTATAGTTATGAAATGAATCAAAATCATTGAGAAAATGATTGTTGCTATCAAAAATAAGAGGTCACGGACTGCCTTGTAAAGAACAAGCATGTGATCATCAGGAACCCCTTAGTACCAGAAGAGGATTTTCAGAATAGCTTGTTAAGGGCTGGAGAGATGGCTTGGTGGTTAAAAGCACTCATTGCTCTTGCAGAGGATCAGAGCTCAGTTCCAAGCATCCACATGGTAGCTCACAACCATCTGTAGCTCCACTTCCAGAGGATCCAATGCCCATTTCTGGCCTCTATGTGCACTGAATGCATATAATAAATATATATACTTGGCACACAAAATACTCATACCCATAAAAATAAAATTTAAAAATCTTAACAACAAAATAATAGCTGGCAAGTTTCCTAAGGTGTAGAGGAATCACATGAAAGGAGAAGACATTCTTGTCACCACACCAGATGATGCCTATTCTCATACCCTGGAAACCAAAGACCATTTAAACATATCTTGTTGGACATAGATTGTGGGTGTGTACAAGCTACAGAAAGATGTCTGCTTCCATATGGGCTTCAAAACACCAGAGGCATAGCCAGAGAAGATTAAGAACAACAACAATATAAAGCTCAGAGTGAACGAGCTGACAGTAGGTTTCAAACCCATTGAGGACTTCCTCATGAGAATATCTAAAATAATTAGTGACCAGCTTGAAAAGATCCATCTACAATAATCAAACTACTAGAAGAATAATTTGGGGATGAAATGAGAGTGTGACTACATGCTGAAACTGTGAATAAAGACAGAGATATGTCTTCACAGGAAAAGCTGAGGGAGAGTGCATGTCAAGGAAAATAGTTTGAAAAAGTATTTACCAACTTAGGAAAAGAAACTGCTAATTTTTTGTTTTTACCATACCAAAAGTTCTACACCAGAAAAAGAAAGAAAAATAAAAGAACTGACAACCATTTCGATAAATGAGCAATGGAAAGCAGTGTGTGCCTAGAAGGAAAAGTATAAATGGACTATCAGTGAGTGGGAGGGTTCTAAATCTCATTCATTATTTAAAATGCAAATTTAAGGAATGAGAAAGAGAGAGAGAGCAAAACTATGCAAGAGAGAGAGATAGAGGTAGGGAAAGCAAAACTACATGAACAGAAAGCCTCATGGTCTCCAAATGTGGGATAATGTGAGGTCACAAAGCTTATTGCCCAGGGATTTTGAGCCAGAGACCTCTCTAAGCTGTTTAGCCCACTTTTACTTTCAGAGTGCCTTCCATTTTCTCACAAAACTGTCTCTTTTATTATTATTATTATTGTCCATATGACCCCGTCCAATTCTTTGTTCTGATACACAAGTACTTAAGAGTTCCCTGGTACCTGTTGGAGTCAGATCCATGTCTATGAGAGTAGAGAGGTATATTCACATTCCTTGATTGGGGGTGATATCTACTTAAAATAATCTGGCATTCTTCTGAGCAGGAGACTTTTGTCTTCATTTATTTACTTAATATTTATTTATACCTGCGAAATGCATGGGTTTTATTTATACTTCTAATTCTAATCTCATCTAGTTTTGCCATTTTATTGCTAAAGTTGTTCCAGGTTTTTCCATGAGAGCTCATTCAATAGGCTTCAATGGTCTTTTATAACACACCCTACTACTATGCTTAAACCCAGCAGTTTCTTCTTTTCCAGCTAAAAGACGTTTACAGCTTACTTCACATACTGCCCCATCTCAGAATCAGCCACTTTTCTAAAGAAGCTTTATTCTTTTTATGAGGCTATAGTATTAGCAGCTAAGTCAGAGGAAAAAACACAGTCATTGGCTCTGTGGTGCCATTATTTCCAAATTCTCCAAGCTGACAGAATGAGAAGATAACTGTGTATATAAATCTCTTTATATATACATAGTTATTTATGTTTCTATATGCAAACAACCAAATTCACAGTAGGCCAAACATGAATTCATACTGTCATCTCCAATTTTAACCCAGTTCACTCCCTTCGTTTCTTCAATTATTTGTAACTTCTTACTCTCACTGCAAGAAGCCTGGCTCCCACCAGCCACTATCTATTTACTTAACTGTTGAATTTACAGGTATTTAGAATTTACATATTTTTAGCATTGTTAACGTACAACTCCTGGGAAACAGTGTTTTCAAGGCTATGCATGTTTATTCTTGCCTTTGCTTTTATGGGCTCCATTTATTTCCAAAATTACTGAGGTTAGCACTCCATGCTCTACCTCCTGCAGTGAAGTTGCTTCATATACTTGTGGTGTGGTTAAATAATATTGTACAAATCATCCTGGATCTCTCAATCTTCTAGATCTTTTTTAAAAAGTCATTTGTTCATTAGTACAATGAGACTCTACAGAATGGATGAATGTGTATATGTGTGCACATATATATGTATTTATCTCATAGAAGCTTAATAACCAAAATATGTAAGTAACTCAAAATACAAAATGCCAAAAAATATTCCCACCAAAATTTAATCAATATGTTGGTTAAAGAAATTAATCAGAATCAGAGGCACACACTGGTAAGGCTGTGTGCACCTGACGGTAAGGTCCCTGCAGGCCTCTTTTTTCCACACGATCCTGAACCCCTCCCTGCAAGATTGCCCTTTCCTCTGTGGGGCTTTGGAAACCAGCACTCTCTCTTCCTGTTCTGAGATTGGAGGCGCACACTGGTAAGGTTGTGTGCGACTGGCAGTAAGGTCCCCGTGGGCCTCTTTGTTCCACAGGACTCTGCACCCACCCCAGCAAGATCGCCCTTTCCTCTGTGGGGCTTTGAAACCCCAGCACTCTCTCTTCCTCTGCTGAGATCAGAGGCACACACTGGTAAGGTTGTGCATGCCTGGTGGTAAGGTCCCCGCAGGCCTCTTTGTTCCACACGACACTGCACGCCCCCACGGCCCCGCAAGATCGCCCTTTCCTCTGTGGGGCTTTGGAACCCCAGCACTCTCTTCCTGTGCTGAGATCGGAGGCGCAGACTGGTAAGGTTGTGCGTGCCTGGCGATAAGGTGCCCGTGGGCCTCTTTGTTCCACATGACCCTGCACCACCCCCGTAAAGATTGCCCTTTCCTCTGTGGAGCCTTGGAACCCCAGGACCCTCTCTTCCTGTGCTGAGATTGGAGGTCCAGAAGGATAGGAAGTCCAAACAGGACTTCCTCTTCCTGCACTGAGATCAGCTATCCAAAGGGTTGAGTGTATACAAGCCGCTCACCCACTGAGACTCCCCTGACTGAAATCAAAGGAAGAGATGGGTAGGCGTCAATTCAAGAATTCCTTCAGCAACCTGAACAGCAACATGATAACACCAAAAACCAATGAGTACTCAACAGGAAAACCTGAGCAACCTAACCAAGAAGAAGTAGAAGAAATCGACTTTAAACATAACTTTATGAAAGTGATAGAGACCTTTAAAGAAAAGGTAAAAAACTTCTTTGAAGAAAGGGATGAGAAAACTAACAAAAAGTTAGAAGAAATGAATAAATTCCTCAAAGATACCCTAGAAAATCAAGAAAAAGCAATCAAACAGGTAATGGAAACAGTTCAAGACTTAAAAACTGAAATGGAGGCAATGAAGAAAACACAAACCAAGGGAAGGCTGGAGATGGAAAACATGGGTAAATGATCAGGAACTGCAGAGACAAGTATAACCAACAGACTACAAGAGATAGAAGAAAAAATCTCAGACGCTGAAGATACTATAGAGAAAATAAACTCATTGTTCGAAGAAAACACAAATCCAACAAATTCTTAACACAAAACACCCAGGAAATCTGGGACACCATAAAAAGACCAAACGTAAGAATAATAGAGGTAGAAGAAGGAGAAGAAGCACAGCTCAAAGGCCCAGAAAATATATTCAACAAAATTATAGAGGAAAACTTTCCCAACCTAAAGATGGATATGCCTATGAGGGTATAAGAAGCATACAGAACACCAAATAGATTGGATCAAAAAAGGACATCCCCTCGCCATATAGTAATCAAAACACAAAACATACAGAATAAAGAAAGATTACTAAGAGCAGCAAAGGAAAAAGGCCAAGTAACGTATAAAGGTAAACCTATCAGAATTACACCTGACTTCTCTATGGAAACCAAGAAAGCCAGAAGGTCTTGGATAGATGTGCTGCAGACACTAAGAGACCATGGATGCAAGCCCAGACTACTATATCCAGCACAGCTTTCATTCACCATCGATGGAGAAAACAAGGTATTTCAGGATAAAAACAAATTTAAGCAATACATAGCCACAAACCCAGCCTTACAGAAAGTACTAGAAGGAAAACCACATCTAAAAGAAGCAATCAACACCCAGAACAACACAGACATCTAACAGCCCTCCACTAGTACAACTCAAAGAAGGGAAACACACAAACTCTACAACCCTAAAAAAATAACCGCAGTTAATAACCTCTGGTCATTAATATCACTTAATATCAATGGACTCAATTCACCTATAAAAAGGCACAGGTTAAGAGAATGGATATGAAAACAGGATCCAACATTCTGTTGTTTACAAGAAACACACCTCAACCACAAAGACAGAC